>SZWC01004304.1:10455-60994 GCA_023375785.1 Penium margaritaceum
ATGACAAATGACAGGTCCAAGGCATAAATACCTGCCGCGGCGCACGGCGGGTGTCGCACGCGGCAGTCCAAGAGCTGTCCTAAAACCGGCCCAAAACCACTGTTTTGGCCGTAACTCTGCGCACACATGTCAGAATGCTACGCCGTCTGAACCTAGACGTGCAGAATCAAAAGACGGACGCTATGACTGGTCACATGCATGCATCCATTGACTGACAGTGAGCATACAATGCAAAAACATGCAAATAGGCCTCATGACCAGTCCGCCGAAAGACGCCTGCAAGGCGTATAAGACACAGCAAAGAGTCCCGGTGGCATCTGGGGCTCTGGAACAGTGGTCGGTCAGCTCCATGCGGGTAGTCCGCCGCCTGTCGTCGTGCCGGTGTCACCAGGGCCGCCTGCCTCAGGGATCTACACGAGTATGGACACGGCCGAGTGGTCACAGTAAACTATACAGGAACAGCACAAAGCACAACACGCATGGCATCCAACGTCAACATGTTGACGTCATCAAACATTGGGAAAAAAAATCAAAAACACCTCTATGGATGGGGTTTGTCTGTTTTTGTTGAAAAGGCTTGCGAGGGTTTTGAATGGGGGTCTGAAACACCCCATTCATTGAAAGGGAACCTAGTGGGCCCCGGTACCGCAGGGCATAACAGGAACCCATACAAAAATGGAACCCTAAAACCCCAATTTTCATTTGGGTTAGATTTTGAAAGCAGTTTGCATGGCTAAAAACGGGTTTTTTTTGTCTCCAAACACCTGTTTTGGAAAAGCGCCTTTCCTCGATCAAGATCGAGCAAGTAGCCTTTTTCGTCCTTTTCTAAGTTACAAAAGAAATGAGAAGAAAAAAGGCTAATCCCTCAATCGCGATTCTTGCAACGCCGGGGGTGACATATCACCCCTCTTGCTTCGCTCAATTGGTGACTCATGTTGTTGATCAAGCATGGCCTTCAAAATGGAGGTGGCGTAACATGATTTTAACGTTCTGGATACAACCATTTGAATATTGAACATGTGCTTGTTACAACTTATTTTTTACGCTTGGACGAGTATATCAGCTATTAGGCCCTTTGGTCGGTCGGGTGACTAGATTTGCTTGCTTGTAGGGGAGCGTGAATATGCACCGTCCACGGCGGTTGGATGAGATTGATGTCTAGTCGCTAGTTGTGCTCCTATAGTGAAAGATCTGACAGTCAACGATCATTGACGAGCGAATTCAAAGCACTTGAACCCCGTCCTCAACATTTTTTCTTTGTCATTTTCCAAACCTGGAATTAAACTAGTTTTCTATGAGTGTGGAACTATACATATTGGGTTTTTACCATGATCTTATGTTTTATAATCATTTATGCTACAAATGTAGGAAGTAAACGATAAAATGGAGTAGGTAGGCTTACAAAATAAAATCATTACATTAAGTTTGAGTCAACTAGATTCAACGACATAAATTGTTATGCAAAGGTTATGAAAGGGAGAGGAACAAAAAGTGTTAAGCCTCTCTTGTAAACGGTTAAGTTTTTTCTTGATCAACATACGCACGCAGTGGAACTCCATGAGTGGTTTTTTCGTCATAAGATTTGTGTCTCATGGCGCGGCGAAGTCCAGGTGATTACGTCAATCAGGCGAGAGCATGTTTGCCTAATTTTCCAACCTCTAATCTTCCGTTTAAGAAGTTTCAGATAACTTTTACCATCTTCCATAAGCATCCATCCACTGAAAGAGCACTATTCTTATGCACACTACCATATTGCTTGGTCCAATTATCAACAGAGATTGACCGACGCGCCTGGATATTCTTAAAAAAATGCGGACTTGCCCATGGAGTTTGTTGAATGATCCATTCATGATGCGACATTGCATGCACGAGTCACCTCAAGCATACAAGTCCACAAGTATGCATCATTCTTGTTTCCATACATCTTCATATATGCTCGGTAGTTGCGACACTTGCCATTGAAGTACACGTAAGTGTCTTAGATTCCCAAATGTCCCTTCTCTCTGCAACCTCTTACTATTCACGACGTACGTGTTGCCTAGCGTGACACTTTATATCAGAGCGCAATGTTACTAGAGGATGAACTAGCAACTGTACTCATACACTAGAACCTTTCACAAGTCTTCCACGTATCTCTGGTCTATTAAATTTTTACGGACCTCATGACGATGACAGTGAAAGGAACAAGTACACTGAGTAATGATTGGTAGTAACCCCACAAAGACTTCATTGATGGAGAGACGGCAGAAAAAATTTCATGATGCTCTCTAAGTTGCCAAGCCAGCAGTGCCATTAGGCTACATGACAAATGGCGTGGGACCATGGACTCTGACGGTCAATCAATTGATGAATCCATCGGATTCAGCGAATCTCTCGCCACCACCGCTTCCTGTAATGAATTCACCTAGAACAATTGTGGAAGGCACGAGCTGACAAGCACGCACAAATGAAGACCTCAACCGTCAATTGTTGGTACTTGAGGGCCTCAACAACCATATACTCCAATAGATGGACGTGATGATGGAGGAAATATGGAATTTTTGCGTGCGAGAAGCATTGCTTACCGAGTGAAACACCCAACTCTCAAGTGAACTCCAAATCACTCTAGCACTCTCCAAGCTGTTCATTCACGTAAAAAAAAACTGATGGTTTGGACGTGATTGTTGAGTTTGGAGGTGTAATTCAACGCTCCTAGGGTAAAAGATGATAAGAAGAAGATTGACATCACAAGCGTACTTTAAGTTGTCGGTCCAATATAAAGGACCTTCAATGATAGCCGTTTACCGGTAAGTCCTCATCAACCGCTCACTCAACCGCTCTCACATGGCCAACAACAGGCACACTACCTCTCGAGGAGATCAATCGAGCTTGTCAAAGATCATTGACTGCACTACAGGATAAAAACGTCTCTGCGTGTACCATCATTGTATGTTTAAACAATCTGAAAGTGAAGTCCGACGTACGATAACAGGTTCAATGACACAATGAACAATATAGCGTGGCAAAGTACAGATAATGTTTCTACGAAATCATCACTGGCAGTGAATTTACCCTTGAAAACATACATTCCACAATAACAACGGCCTCAAATATGACATATCATGAGCAATCATGATATTTGGTATCCAGGATGACCTTCCACTAATGGGTGTAACAAATGATCGCATCAATAGTGCTAAGTGCATCGGTGAGATGTAAGCATCAAATGACTGGCAATACCAAAGCATAATCCTTACCATGGTGGGAGAAGTCACTATTGATGGAGAACTCCATCTTGATCGAGATTCATGCCGCCAATAAGGAGGTAAAACGACTGTGTTGGACTTGTGAGAAGTCGGGCCTTCTTTTGTGTGACTAGTGAAAATGAAACATGGGGATAAGATGCAAAAAGTACTCGAAGATTCGTTAAATGATTGAGGTAAAGAGAAGATAGCGAAGCTAATGTCTGGTCAAAAACATCTGTGCCAATAGAGCCTCCATCTGAATGGCCCTCAAGCCACATGTGAGGGTTCCTAAGATTACACAATTTTATGACGAGTGCTAGAACTACCAACCGTTGGTACTAATATGGGTGCAACAAAGAGGTTGCAAGATCCATAGAACCGTAATGGCATTACTGGATGGAGAGGCTTCTTGAAGTTTTATTAGCACCAAATGGTTTGAAACCTGGGTTCAAAGAAGGAGTGTTTTATGGAAAAATCTTTGACTTTGCAAACCTCTTCAACTGCAAATCAGAGAACTACACGATGCAATGGTCTCGAGGACTTGCTCGATGAGTGACCATAGATGAATTCTTGAGCAAATTTTCCAATAGCGACTTGACCCACAGGTGGATCGGACCAGTGGTGTAGTCAAAGTCAACATTAATTGTCAAAATTGATACTTGTCTCTGATTGAGTGACCACAATGTAACAAAAACTATGGGAAATAGTATAGAAGAGGAAGTAGTAGAGGAATATGTAACAATCACAACATGACGATGCAAGGCACTCATATTGCTTGACGTGGCCAAAACATACATGATACTTAGGTTAAGAGGACACATAAGTGGGAGCTGGCTTTACCTAGGAGTTCAAAGGAGTTTTTTTCTGGAAAACAACTTTGAGAATCACCTCAACAATGCAATGTTGTCCAATAGTTCAACCTGAAGCCAGGCAGTAGACCAATGGTGAAGGGGACCTACCACATAAGTGATCAAGAGCTCACCAAACTGAAGCGCCACTTAGACAAGATTCTCAAACAGAGCTTCTTTTGTCCATTCACGTCACTTTACGCAACTTTGGTGATTTTTCTAGGAAGAATACCGGTGATACTTGAAAACTTGTGGATTTCTGAGTGATGAATGACATTTTGACAAAAACTCAGTATCCTCTTGCATGAGCAGATGAGATTCTTTACCAACTCTAAGGAGTAAGAATTTTCACTAAAATAAATAAGTAGAGTAATTATGACCAGAGATCTGTATCCAATAGGGAACTTTTAGAAGGCGGTGTTCCAGACTTGCTACTGGCACTCTAAGTTCACGGTCATGCATTTAAGACTCATCAATACCCCAATGATGTTTATGGCGGTAAGAAACATCATCTTTCGATCATACCTTGACAACGTTTTCCTTGTCTATCTTGTCAATTTTTATGATACACCGGAGGAGCATAATGGACATCTCTAGAAAGTCTTTAAAGTTCAATAAATAGAGATAGGTTTTCAGAAAACAATCAAAATTTGACTTTGGTCGCCGTTCGCCTGAGTTTTTGGACCCCATCACTGGGGGTAGATGGGTCATGATGGATATGAGAATAATAGAGGTTGTGACCAATTGGTCGACGCCCTCTCACGTCTGAGACGACCAATTGTTTTTAGATTTTTACAACTGCTACCATCACTTCGTAGAATTTTACATCCGAGTGTCAATTCCTCTCTTTGATTTTTACTTATAAAATCACTCAATGGAATTGGGGTGACAATGAAAGAGACGCATTAAACTCTTTCAAGAATTCTCTAATCATGGCACCTGCCTTACGATTGGCTGATCGAACAATGAACTACCATACTGCCGCATAAACTCATACGACTTTTTCGGAAGGATTTTCTTCTGGCTTTTCTCAACAGAATGGGTCTGAATTTTGGGCCGCTGCCAACTGGGGGAGACTGAGAATTTCGTGCTTAGATTTCAGAAATTTCTGTTCAACTCCCTAGCATGACACCATCTTTGCGAAACCACAGGCATTACCCACACACAATGCACATGCACGGTTATGATGAAAAGCACAAAAACATGTTTACCATGATCTCTCCTTTGTTTTTTTTTGTTTTTTGTTTTTTGTTTTTTGTTTTTAAATTTTTACCGGTGTTTTTCAACCGTGGTTTACAGAACAATTTCTGCCCCGCTCACAAACGGGGGAGAACATAATTATGGGCCGGTATCAAAGTAATAATCATTATGTATGTTCTGAATTTAGGCGGGAGTAGGGTACATCATGACCACCAATGCATCTAATCGAGAAATTGGAACAGTTCTCCTTCAAGAAAATAGTGGTGAAAAACAACCACTGATGTACATGTTAAGAGAAGTACACGGGTTTGCGTTGAAGTACATGGTGCTCAAAATGGATACGTTAGCAGTTGTGTGCGGTTTCAAGATGTGGCAATCCTATCTGAGTACAGATGATGTGTTTTCTGTACCAAACACAATACCCTCGGAAATCAGAAGACTAATGAGAATTTGAGCCGGTACTCGATGGATGTGGTCCCTCGAGTCCAAGTTCGACCTTGACATCGAGTACCGACTTGGAAAAACATAACATGATGATCTAAGCTGGGGGCCATACTTGATGGCTGAGATTAGCGCGCTCTAGATAGAAGCCTGAGAGAAATTTTCATGGGTTACGAACATTTTGGTGCATATGAGGATGCCAAAATCTGGTTTGACGCTCCGGTTTTGGCGATGGTGATACACTCGCCAAGGTGCCGTAGCACGGAAGAAAGAACTCAGAAGAATGTTACTGGAGTTCCATGACGGTGGTCCAGCTGGACACTTTGGCAAGGAAAAGACCTTAGAAAAACTTGGGAAGTAACGTAGGAACGTGGGACAAGATGTGTGACGTGTGCCAATGCCATAGGTCGAGAGGAACCAAATCCAGAGTTTGCTTCCACTGCTCACGATGCCAGAAGAACTATGGTCAGACATCTCCATGGATTATACAACATGTAGGTTGAGACACATCACATGCACGCAAAGGCACAAGCGGCCATGAAGCAAGTAGTCAACATGCATCAGCCAAAAACAGATTTCTACATCGGCGACCACATCCTACTCAGCTTGGTGAACGTGAAACCGCAAGGACAGGATTGTGCAAAGCATCCATATGGTTGGCTCATGCGACAATGAGGAAATATGGACACCTTTTGTCGCCACGTTTCACTTGCTTGACAATATGGCCACCTGGTTTTCCATGTCAGCCAACTACAACTCAACCAAGATCCCAGTGAGCACTTCCTTGGCACGGAAGTACCTCCTACGAAGTATATAGTCGAGGGCCAATCATGGAGTATCTCATCAATTGGTGGAGCTAGAGACAAGTAGAAGGTGGAAATCTGATGCCTCGCTAGGAGGCCCGATAGAATACCTTGATGTATAACAATGACAAGGAATATGCTTCTACCTAAATTGAGAGATTGAAACAATAGGAAGAACAATAATAAAAGACCAGGCACAATGGTTGGTCCGGAGAGGTGGTATTGAAAAGCTATGAGGAGGCCTGTACGATCTTTTATAGTGAAAGACCCTAGATTAGGAGATCTATCCAAAGAGAGGAGGAGAGCCTCTTTAACTTGGTGATTGAGTGTAGAATGGAATTGCGGCCAAGATAACGAAGGCCATGTGACAATGTTATCCATCATGAAGCTCTACGATAACAACCAGTGTTTCCTTGGGAGGAGGTGGAAAGGGAACCAATACTCCGTATAGTATTGATTCCCTTTCCACCTCCTCATACGTACTGTCAACATTGTTACCTCTCTATATCTTGTTTTGTTAATGTAATGTCCAAGAATGTTCACAATCTTAAGTGGTTATTCTAGTACATCACATTCAAGAATTTTCCTTCATGTATATGTCATTTTGTAGACATTTTCCATTAATGTTTTGATAACTAGTTGAAGTATTGTATAGTCCGTCCATCACCATAAGGGAGGACACAACATAATGGTATCACTTGGAAGCCTAATTTTGTATAATGATATTAAATACAACAATATCTTACTCTGTAATCCCAAAATCCCTTGAAGGATCCTCTACAAGTATACTGTGCGTAGCTTGTGCCTTCGCCTGGAAAACTCACGCATATGCCTACAAAGCCCGCGGCTGCACCTACAAAGCCCATGCCTACACCTACAAAACAAATGCCTGAGAGCACAAAGCCCATGCCTGAGGGTGCACACCAATGCTGAATCGCAATTGTTTGTGCAAAACTGGATTTGTGAGGCGGTGCCATGAGGCACAATCGGAATCACGATACGCTTACAGAGGATTGCAATTCTTCAGGGTATCGCAATTCTTTATGATTCTACCACACTTTATGGCGACATCCGTTGCACTGACCATCCAATCTCTCAACACTGGTACCAAAGTTCTTACCACGTCAACATCCATGTTACGTCAGTTGAAAACCACATGGCCCGGTTTTCTGCACTTGTACACTTATTTCAGTATGCCAGACTCCTATGTAGTTTCACACATGAACCAGTTTTTTGCACTTGTACACGTACTTCAGTATGTTACATTCATGTGTCACAATGCACAAGACATGTGTGCATTAGATTTTCTCTTTCAACCAGACTTTACATGTTAGGATGCATGGATCGTCTACATGTTTTCAAGTAATAAGTATTGGATACTGTCAAAGGACATGTACTCACACTATATTGCAATTCATTGCATTACATTGGATCAACGTTGAACGAGAAATTGAGAACAACAAACAGTGGAGAAGTCAAAGATCATTGCATTGAACGGAATGACAAACTGTTTCACAAGGGACAGAAATGTATCACGACTACTTCACTACTCAAATTCTCATCCTCATTATCCTCATCGTTCCCCATTGCATCCTCCATCTCCTCGTCGTCATTCAACTTAAAAATCTCCAATCCTTCCAACATTTCTGCTACTTCACCCACCAAACACTCCAACTCCGCCTTCTTGCTAAGGTCATTCATCCTCTTCTCCTCGGCAATGAGCTCCTCGGCCACGACGCCATGTGGGCTGACCGGAAAGTGGCGGAAGTTTGGCTTGTTGATCCAGCTTTTCATGGTGAGGAGATTCTCAACAGTAAGGTGAGCCAGCGACTGCCGAAAGTTGGTGAAGATCTGGTGTCCCAGGGAAAAGAGCCGCTCTGATGGTGTTGACGTGGCCGGCACAACGAAGTGGTCCATGGCTACAAGGTGGAACTCTGGGAACACCTTTGCTGCCTTCTTGTGGTAATTCAGCACCTTAGTTTTCAGCTTCTCCATCTCGAGTGCAGAAAACCTTGAGACCTCCGCCTCACGCTTGCCCACCTCCTCCTCTTCCACTTCTGCTAGTCGTGGTGCAATGAACGTACGGATCAGCAAGTGCTGCTTCCATGACGGGGCCTCAGCCTGTGACTTGAGTCAAATTGCAGTTGCATAATATGGGTCAGAACATGCAGCATGAACAGACATGCACGTGGTGCAAACATGCATGCGGTAGCATTTTGTTACATGCAAGAACATATTCCTGCACAAGCATGAAGGAGAATTTTGTAATATGCAAAGCATGCTCTTGTACCAGCATGCAGGAGCATTTTGTAATATGCAAAAGCATGCTCCTGCACAAGCATGCAGGATTATAATGTAATATGCAACAGCATGTTGGTGCATGCAAAATACATGCATCTGTACTGAACGGGTCAGACACTGTAGCAGTATGAGAAAAAAAAAAAATATTGCAAGTCAAGGGCACAATGCAAATGCTGAAAATGGTGAATATGCAAAAAACTTGCCTCTAACCACAAGCTTAATGGATACTATAGCATTACGCAAAAGAATCCATACAACAATGGGTGCCACCTGGACGGAGGGTCCACCACCGGCGGCAGCTCCACTGAGCCTTGCTGTGAGTTGGCCTGAAGCAAGATCACATGGAATGCAAATAGAAGAATGTTTAGAGATAAGCTAATCAGGGAAAAATGAGACAGAAAAGTGAAAAGATGTAAATCATTACAATGCAACACAGATGAGCACCAAATTGAATCACCACTGCTCCACTGTTGGACGTGGTAGTGTTGCCCTGACTTGACGTTGCTATGTCATTTGCCTCATGCTCTGCCTCCACCTTGTTGTGACAAGGCCGCAACAACTCTGTCACGCGCACCTCGAGATCGGCCGGCATCTGAACCCCCATGAGCTTGTGCGTGGTAGGGTAGTGCTGCAGGCGAAACCGCGAATCCAATGCCGTCGCAAAAAAATCCAGTCGGTGCATAATCGAGCATACTTCTGTAGTTTTTTGGAGGCATCCTGGAAGCCACCCTTCATGCCGACAAGCATGAGCTCTTTGTTTTTGAGCTTTTCTTCCTTGCCACGCTGCATGCTCTTCCGCTCGACTGTCGTTGCCTTGACCAGCCACTTTGCCAGCTTGTCCGGCATGCTGTCGTAGAAGGGGATGACGAGAGACTGCGTAGGGTGCCTGCTCCTGCTGATTGTTTCCATGTAAGACTTGAAAGGTTTGAGAATTACAATGACCAGTGCAACGAGCTCCCAGTCCTCGAATGTGGGGAGCAGCACTGCACCGTCCCACCCATGCCCCTTCAGCCATGCCTCAAGGACATCCTGCAGCCTGAATACCCGCGCGCGCATGTCAAGAGTTGAGTTCCACCTGGTCTCCATGTCCAGGTGGAGAGGCTCATACCTGTGAAATGAGCAACTGTTCATGTGGTGTGCTACGAGTGGCAAAGACCGCCATTGCGCGGCACTTGGACACTATCTCAGCCACCTGCGGCAGTCTGATGAGGTCTTGCACGGCCAGGTTCATCACATGGTTGAGGCAGCGGATGTGGCTGGCCTTTGCAAAAGCCGGCTGTTGAAGGATGATGTAGTTTTCAATCAACGAGTCGTTGGTGCTCTTGTTATCCACTGTGAGGCAAAATACCCGATCGCACAACCCCCAGTCTTTGAGCACCCTCGACAATGCCTCAAACAGAACCTCTGCTGTTGGACTCACAGGAATGGCCGGAAAGGAGAGGAAGTAGTCCATGAGTTTGTATTCTTCAACCCAGTGAGCCGCCACTCCCACATACTTCATGTTGGCGTCGCTCTTTCACCCATCCATGGTGAAGAAGATGGCCAGCTCCACGCCCTCCAACTGCTTTCTTATCCGCGTCCTGAAAGCTACGGCCACAAGAACGATCTGCCAGCTGATGGACATGCGTCCCGGCAACTCTGCGCTTGGATTGCAGTTGAAAAATGCCCCCTCCAGCTTGTCCGACTCCATTGACAAGAAAGACACGTTTTTGTTGATGACGTACCTCCATATGCACAAATGGAAGTACAGCTTGTTGAAAACAGCACAAACCCCAGTCACGCCACTCGCTATGATGCTGTTGTCTGGACCTACGGCCTTGGTTTCCGCGACGGTGACCACGTTTTTCGTTTTGACATGCAACTGGTTCCCTGCGTCTTGCTCCTTCGCTTCCTTGTACTGCTGCTTGTCACTGTTGCACATGTGTTTCCACATGTTGGAGGTGTTTCCATCTTTACACAAGTAGCCCTCTGGCCACTTTGTGCACAAGAGGCATTTCGCCTTCCTCTCCACGCCACCCTTCATCACTTTTAAACATGTGCAGAATATGGAGGGCTTCTTCTTGCGCTTTTCACCCTCCATTTCTTCCCCGGATGAAGATGCGGATTCGTCATCCGGTGGTGGTGGTGACGGGTCATCGTCTCCATCCTGGATCATGGTTCCTGACTGACTTCGGCTAGTTTGAGATTGTGTTCAAGTGTGAAATCTCGACATCTAGTACCTCGACAGGTGATGGGTGCTGTGGTCAAACACACAAGGTGTTTGACTTCCTTCAGCGGGCTCCCTGGCCTGGTGCTTGTCGTGCGTCGAGTCAG
The DNA here is from genome assembly GCA_023375785.1 of Penium margaritaceum. Taxonomy (NCBI): domain Eukaryota; kingdom Viridiplantae; phylum Streptophyta; class Zygnematophyceae; order Desmidiales; family Peniaceae; genus Penium; species Penium margaritaceum. The sequence goes on from SZWC01004304.1 coordinate 21,586, forward strand.
TAGGCTCCTTGCCCGTGGAAGTGTCGCATTCTGTTGAGAAGCAACCCCCTCGGTAAACCGGGGACATCCCCCCATCCCACCCACCCCATCCGTCCTGCCCCACTCCCCCTCCGGCTGTATGGCGTTCAATCCATCCAACGCCATTGGCACATATTATTTTCTCAAAGGCAACCGGTAGACCAGCGGATGACCTTCAGCGATAAAAGAGCGAGAATTACATGTGATGTTTAAACATTACTTGAGTTCAAACCATGAGGTTGAAATGTGATATTCAATACAACTAGAGTTGGTAGTTGAAACATGAAACTTCGGAACGTGGACAAGTTTTAAGACATGCAATGCCCAGTTGGCAAAGGTAATTTTTTCATGGATTGCACATGGAAAGGTAGATGTAATGTAAAACAAGATACTACAAAGGATACAATGATAAACGTAAATGCAAACTAGCCACAAACAACTAAAAACCGAGATGACATGAATCACAAACATGCGGTGAATTTACATTGCAACCTCGTCCATACAATAATCCCAGTGAAGCGATTGCATGAAGCAAACAAACCACTGACAGCTACGACACTCTATCACTAAAGTGATGATGAAGAAATATCAAACATATGTGCCAAACTTAGCTACAAGAAAGTTCCAACCGGACCCTCACGATTGTTCGGGTGTGGTCTAGGCATTGTGGACACATGATCGTGAGACTGCAAAGTAATCAGTATTGTAAGCAAGAGCATTGCAATACTGCAGATCCACGATACTTAGGGAACAGCCAGGGGTGGGGGTTGGGGGGTCAGGAGCTTGGGGGTCCCCCCTCCCCCTCCCCCCCTCCCCCCCAAAGAAGTTGTTCTGATTCCGATGCGATTCCAGCCTCATGGAATTGGAATCATGGGTACCTTTAGGAATCATGGAACCGCGGTACTATAAAACCAATTCCAAGAACGTGTGTACACCCTTATCCATGCCTGCATTTACAAATCCCGCACGTGCACCTACAATTCCTGTACATGAGCTTACAATGCCTGCGCCTATGCATACAAGGCCTGCAACTGCAACTACAAAGCCTACGTCTGCACCTACAAAGCTGGAGCCTGTGCCTACAAAACCCGCATCTTCACCTACAAAGCATGCTCCTTCACCTACAAAGCCTGTGCCAGCGCCTACAGAGCCCGCGCCTGTGCCAACAAAGCCGGCACCTGTGCCTACAAAGCCCGTGCCTATGCCTACAGAGCCCGTGCCTGTGCCTAAAAAGCCCGCGCCTGCAACTGCAAGGCCCGCACATGCGCCTATAAGGCCCACGCCTGAGCCTACAAGGCCCACGCCTGCACCTAACAGGCCCGTGCCTATGCCTACCAAGCTCCCTCATGCGCCTACAAAGCCCGTGATGTACCTATAAAGCCTGAACCTATGCCTACAAAGAGCATGCTTGCACCTACAAAGCCTGCGCCTGCACCTACGAAGCCCGTGCCTGTATGTACGAAGTCCGTACCTACTCTTAGAAACCCTCTCCTGCACTTATAAAGCCTGTGCCTGTGCCTACTATGCCTGCGCCTTCGCCTACAAAGCCTACACCTGTGCCTACAAAGGTTGTACCTGCACCTATAAAGGCTGCACCTGCACCTGCAAAGGCTGCGCATGCACCTGCAAAGGCTGTCCCCATACCTACAATGCTCACGCCTTTGCCTAAAATGCCTGCGCCTGCGCTTAGAAAGCCTGTGCCTGCATGTACAGACCATGCGCCTGCATGCACAAAGCCTTCGTCTATGCGTACAAAGCCTAAACCTTTGTATAAGGCCTGAGCCTGCGCATACAGAGCCTGCACTTGCATGAAAAAATCTTGCACCTGTGCATATAAAGCGTGAGCCTGTACGTACAAATCCTGTGCCTATGCGTGGAAAGCCTTCTCCTGCGCCTACAGAGCCTACACCTGCGCCTACAAAGCCTACACATGCACCTACAAAGCCTGTGCCTCTGACTAAAAAGCCTGCGCCTGTGCCTACAAAGCCCGCGCCTACACCAAACAATCCCATGCCTGTACCTACAAAGCTGCGCCTAAGCCTAGAATGCCCGCATCTGCACCTAGAAAGCCCATGCCTGCGCCTACAAAGCCCATACCTGCACCGACGAAGCCTGCGCCAGCGCCTACAAAGCCTGTGCCTATGCCTAAAAAGCCCGCAACTGCACCTACAAAGCCCGCGCTTGTACCTAAAAATCCCGTGCCTGCGCCTAAAAAGCCCGTGCATCCACGTAGAAAGCTTGCGCCTGTGCCTAAAAATCCCGTGCATGCACATACAAATCCCGTGACTATGCCTACAACGCCCGCGCTTGTGCCTACAAAGAACGTGCCTGTACCAACGAAGCCCACACGTACCCCTACAAATCCTATGCCTGCGCATATGAAGCCCGCGCTTGCACTTATGAAACCCTTGCCTGTGCCAACGAAGCCCAAAACTACACGTACGAAGCCCATACCTGTGCATACAAAGCCTGTACCTGTTCCTGTGCCTGCAATGCGTACACCTACACTGACAAAGCCTGCACCTGGTTTTACAAAGCCTGCGTCTGCGCGTACAAAGCTTGGGCATGCGCGTACGAAGCCCGCGCCTGTGGTACAAAGCCTGTGCCTGTGCATGCAAAGCCTTTGCCTACGTATACAAAACCTGTACCTGAGCATACAAAGCTTACACCTCCACGTACAAAGCTCACAAATGCATGTACAAAGCCCACGCCTATGCCTATAAAGCCAGATCCTGTGCATACAAAGCCTGCACCTGTGCCTGCAAAGCACATACCTACGGCTACAAAGCCCACGTTTGTGCCTACAAAGCCCACGACTGTGCCTACAAAGCATGCGCTTGCACATACAAAGCCCGCGCCTACACCTATAGAGCCCACGCTTGCGTCTACATAGCTGGCACTTACGCCTACAAAGCCCGCGCTTGCTCCTATATTGCCTGGCCTACAATGCATGTGCCTGCACCTGCAATGCCCATGCATGCGCCTAGAAATCTTGTACCTGCACTTACAAATCCTGTGCCTGCGCTTACAAAGCCTACACCTACGGGTACAAAGCTTACGCCTGCATGTACAAAGCCTATACCTGCACATACAAACCTGTGCCTTTGCGTACAAAGCCTGTACCTGCGCATACAAAGCCTGTGCCTACACCTACAAAGCCTGTACTTGTGCATAAAAAGCCTGTGCCCATGCCTCCAAAGCCCGAGCCTACACCTACAAAGCCAGTGTGTGCGCCTACAAAGCACACGCTTTTGCCTACAAAGCTTATGCCTGTACATACAAAGCCCGCAACCGTGCGTACAAAGTTCGTGCCTACACGTAAATTGCCCGCGCCTACTATTACAAAGACTGTGCATATGCCTACAAAGCCTACGCCTGTGCCAACAAAGCCTATTCATGCACTTAGAAAGCCTGTGCCAACATTTGCAAAGCCCGTGCTTGCACCCACAAAGCCCACGCACGTATCTACAAATCCCGTGCCTGGGCCTAGAAAGCCTGTGTGTGTGCCTATAAAGCTCACGCCTGCGCCTGTAGAGGCTACGCCTGCGCCTACAAAGCCAGCACCTTTGCCTACAAAGCCAATGCCTTTGCCTGCAAAGCATGCGCTTGCGCCTACAAAGCCCGTGCCTGCGCTTACAATGCCCGCGCCTACGCAAAAAAATCCCATACTTGCACGTACAAAGCTCATACCTGTGCCTACAAAGCCCATACCTGTATCTGCAAGGCCCGCGCCTGCGCCTACAAGGCCCGCGCCTGCACCTACAAAGCCCGTGCCTATGCCTACCAAGCCCGTGTTTGTGCCTACAAAGCTCGTGTTTGTAGGCACAGACGCGGGCTTTTTAGGCGCAGGCGCTGGTTTTGTAGTGGAAAGCGAAGGCTTTGTAGTCGCAGGTGCAGGTATTGTATGCAGAGGCACAGGCTTTGTAGGTGCAGGCAAAGGCTTTGTACGTGCAGGTTGGGTTTTGTACGTGCAAGCACACGCTTTGTTTACACAGGTGCACACTTTATATGTACAGGAGCAGGCTTTGTAAGCACAAGCACAGGCTTTGTACGCACAAGCACAGGCTTGTACGCACAGACAGAGGCTTTGTGTGTGTAGACGTAGGCTCCGACGAGCACGCGCAGGCTTTTTAAGCGCTAGCGCTGGAATTGTAGGCAAATGCATAGAAATTTTACATGGAGGTGCAGCCTTTGAATGCATAGGCATAGCATTGGCAAGCTCAATTACAGCCTTTGTAGGCGGAGGCTCAAGCCTTGTAGGCAAAGGCACAAGCTTTATAAGCACAGGTACAGGCTTTGTAGGTGCAGGCGTAGGCGTAGGCTTAGTAGGGGCAGGTGCAGGATTTGTAGGTGCAGGCACGGGATTTTTAGGCACACATGCGGGCTTTGTAGGAGCAGGTGTGCACTTTTTAGGTGCAGGCGCGGGCTTTGTAGGAACAGGCGCAAGCTTTGTAGGCATAGTACAGGCTTTGTAGGTGCAGGTGCAGGTGTTGTAGGTGCATAGGCACAGGCTTTGTAGGGACAGGCACTGGCTTTGTAGGCACCGGAGCGGGCTTTGTAGGCCGAAGAATGGGCCTTGTAGGTTGAGGCATTGGCCTTGCAGGCACATGCATGGGCCTTGTAGGCACAGGCGCGGGCTTTGTTGCGGAAGGTGCGGGCTATGTAGGCATAGGTGTGGGCTTTGTAGGCGCAGGCACGGGCTTTGTAGGTGCAAGCGTAGGCTTGGAAGGCGTAGACAGAGGCTTTGCAGGTGCAGGCAATGGCTTTGGAAGTACGGGCGCAGGCTTTGTACAAGTTGGTGCAGGCTTTGTAGGCGTAGGCAAGGGCTTTGTACGCGTAGGTGCAGGCTTTGTTTGCAAAGACACAGGCTTCTTATGCGGTGTGGCATGCTTTGTATGCCCAGGCACAGGCTTTGTATGCGCAGGTGCTAGCTTTGTATGTGTAGGTGCAGGCTTTGTACATGCAGGCGCATGCTTTGTAAGCGCAGGTGCGGGCTTTGTAAGCACAGGCACATGCTTTGCAAGCATAGACATAGACATTACAACTGCAAGCGTAGGCATTGCATGCACAGGTACATATAGTGTAGGTGCAGGCATGGACATTGTAGGCACATGCGCATGATTCGTAGGAGCAGGCGTGGGTTTTGCAGTGCAAGCGCGGGCTTTGTAGGTGTAGGCACGGGCTTCATATGTGCAGGCAGGTGCTTTGCAGGTACAGACACGTGCTTTCTAGGTGCATGTACGTGCTTTGTAGGTACAGGCACGGGCTTTGAAGGCGCAAACATGGGCTTTGCAGGCGCAGGAGTGGGCTTTGTAGGCACAGGCGCGGGCTTTGTAGGTGTAGTAGTGGGATTTATGAATACACGTGCGGGCTTTGTAGGCCGAGGCATGGGCTTTGTAGATGGATGCACGAGCTTTTTTGGCGTAGGTGTGGGCTTTGTAGGCACAGGCGCGGGCATTGTAGGCGCAGGTACGGCTTTGTAGGTGCAAGTGCGGGCTTTGTAGGTGCAAGTTCTGGCTTTGTAGGTACAGGAACGAGCTTTGTAAGCGAAGGCATGGGCTTTGTAGGCGAAGCCACTTGCTTTGTAGGTGCAAGCGTGGGCTTTGCAGGTGTAGGCGCGGGCTTTTTAGGTGCAGGCGTGAGCTTTGTAGGCGCAGGAGAGGACTTTGTAGGCACATGCATGGGCTTTGTAGGCGCAAGTATGGGCTTTTGTATGTACAAGCATGGACTTTGTAGGTGCAGGTACGGGCTTTGTATGCACACACATGGGCTTTATAGGCATAGGTGCAGTTGCAAGTGAGGCTTTGTAGGTGCAAGCATAGGCATTTTAGGCACAGACGCATGCTTTGTAGGCACAGGTGAAGGCTTTGTACGCGCAGGCACAAGCTTTGTACTTGTAGGAGCATGCGTTTTATGTGTAAATGCAGGGGTTGTACAAGCAGGTGCGGGATTTGTATGCGTAGGTGCAGGCCTTGCATGCGCAGGCGCATGCTTTGCACGTGTAGAAGAAGGCTTTGTGTGCGCAGGCACAGGGTCATAAGTACAGGCCTAGGCATTTCAAGCGCAGGCGCAAGCATGATAGGAAAAGGCATAGGCATCCTTTGTAAGATTAGACGCAGCCTTTGCAGGCGCAGGCGCAACCTCTGTAGACGCACGTGCAAGATTTGTAGGCACAGGCGCAGGCGTTGTTGGAGAAGGCAAAGGCGTAGTAGGCACAAGCACATGCTTTATAGGTGCATGCGCGGACTTTGTATGCACAGGTGCAGGCTTTGTAGGTGCAGGCGCGGGTTGTATAGGTGTGGCTATGGGCTTTGTAGGCACAGGTGCAGGTTTTGTAGGTATCGCATGGACTTTGTAGGCGGAGGTGCGGGCTTGGTAGGTGCAGGCGCAGGCTTTGTAGGAGAAGGTGTAGGCTTTGCAGGCGTAGGCGCGGGCTTTGTAGGCACAGGCGTGGGCTTTATAGGCTCAGGTGCAGGCTTTGTAGTCGCAAGTGCAGCCTTTGTAGGCGTAGGCACAGACAATGTAGGCGAATGCATTGGGATTGTAAGCGCAAGTTCCGGATTTTTCCTTGCAGGCACGGGTTTTGTACATGCAGTCGCGTGCTTTACAAGCGCAGGCACGTGCTTTGCAGGCACGTGCTTTGCAGGTCTGTGCTTTGTAGGTACAGCCATGGGCTCCCGTAGATGTACCTACAAATTCCACGCATGGCTTTGTAGGTACAGCCATGGGCTCCCGTGGCTGTACCTACAAATTCCACGCATGCACTTGCAATGACTACACCTGCACCTATAAAGCCCGCGCCTACGCCTACAAAGTCCGCACATGCACCTACAAAGCCCGCGCATGCCTCTACAAAGCCAACACATGCGCTTGCAAAGCCCGTGACTGTGCCTATAGAGCCCCCACTTGTGGCTTGGAAGCCAACGCATGCGCCTAAAAAGCCCACACTTGTGCCTAAAGGCCGCATTCACACCTACAAAGCCTGCGTGCACGTCTACAAAGCCGGCGCCTGTGCCCACAAATTCTACACCTCCGCCTATAAAGCCAAAGCCTCAGCCTACAAAGCCTGCACATTCACCTACAAAGCCCGCACCTCCACCTACAAAGCCCATGCATACATGTACAAAGTCCATGCCTACACCTAGAAAGCAAGCGCATGTGCCTACATTGTCGTGCCTGGGCCTACAAAGCTTTTGCTTACGCGTTCAAATCCAGAAATTGTGCCTACAAAACCCATCCCGTAACCTATAAAACCCACGCCTGTACTTTAATAGCCCGCGCCTGGATCTACAAAGCCCCAACTGTGCCTACAAGCCCGCGCCTGTGCCTTCAAAGCCCGCGTATGTGCCTAAAAAGCCCAGTTCTGCACTTACAAGTCCCGCGCCTAAGCGTACAAAGCCCGTCCCTGCCCCTACGAAGCCCGCATTTACACCCACACAGCCTGCGCCTGTGCCTGCGAACCGCAAGCCTGCGCCTACAAATCCTATGCCTACGCCTAAAACGCCCGCGCCTCTACCTACAAAGCCTGAGCCTGTGCCTACAAAGCCCGCACATGTGCCTAAAAAGACCGCACCTACACCTACAAAGCCCGCGCCTATGGCTACAAAGCCTACGCCTACGCCTACAAAGCCCGTGCTTGTGCATACAAAGCCCGCGCATGTGCCTGCAAACCGCAAGCCCGCGCCTGCAAATCCTACGCCTATGCCTATAAAGCCCGCGCCTCCACCTACAAATCCCGCGCCTGCGCCTACAAAGTCTGTGCATGCATCTACAAACCCCACGCATGCTTCTACAAATCCCACGCCTGCGCCTACAAAGGGCACGCTTGCGCCTACAAAGCATGCGCCTGTGTGTACAAAACCTGCACCTTGCGCCTACAAAGCCCGCTCCTTCACCTACAAGGCCCGTGCCTGTGCCTAAAAATCATGCGCCTGTCTTTACAAAGCCCGCACCTGCGCCTACAAAGCCCACGCATCTGCCTACAAAGCCTGAGCCTGCACCTACAAAGCCCATGCCTGCCCCAACAAAGCCCACACCACTGCCTACAAAGCCCGTGCTTGCGCATACAAAGCCCATGCGTGTATCTACAAAACAAGTATGTGCACCTACATTGCCCGCACCTGGGCCTACAAAGCCCGTGCTTGCACCTGGAAAGCCCGAAACTGCGCCTATAAGGCCCATCCCTGCACCTATAGAGCCCACGCCAGTGCCTTCAAAGCCGGTGCCTGTAACTACAAGGCCCACACATACGCTTGTAAAGACCGTTCCTATGCCTACAATCCCGTGCATGCGCCTACAAAGCTTGTACATGCACCTACAAAGCCCGCGAAGCCCGCGCATGTGCCTACAAAGCTCGCGCATGTGCCTACAAAGCCCGCGCCTGTACCTACAAAGCCCGCGCCTGTGCCTACAAAGCCCGTACCTACACCTAGAAAGCCTGCACCTGCGCCTACAAAGCCCACCCCTATGCCTAAAAAGCCCACACCTTTTCCTAGAAAGCCCACACTCGTGCTTTCAAAGCCCGGGCCTGTACCTTGAAAGCCAGTGCCTTTGCCTACATAGCCCGCCCTTGCGCATATCAATCCCATGCATGCGCCTACGAAGCCCGTGCATGCGCCTACAAACCCCACGCCTGCGCCTGCAAAGCACACTTCTATGCCTACAAAGTCCAAACCTGCACCTACAAAGCCATGCATGCATATACAAACCCCACACCTACACCTAAAATTCCCATGCCCATGCCTACAAAGCCCGTGCTTACGCCTACAAAGCCTGCACATGCACGTACAAATCCCGCACATGCGCCTACAACGTCCACACATGCGCCTACAAAGCCCGCACCCCCACGTAAAAAGTCCACATTTGCATTTGTGGTAAATCACCCCTTAAAAATACACTCTTCATATAGTGTATACCTTTCGTGCATGCATTTGGAAGTTTCATGGAACCTTCATTGAATTTACAACACAATTGAATTTTTAGTGACTTTTCATACACATAAGAGTGTATCTATATTCTTACACATTGGAAAGGTGTGTGGTAGGATACCAATTTGTCTTTTCTAGATAATGAAAACCATGGATTAGTGTTTAACAACTCAAGGTACATTTGCCTTAAACACACCTATTTAAGTACAAAAACCTAAAATGTGATACAACTGTATTCTCATGCAAACACCTATATCTTGACATTGAACACGATGGAAGTACAATCCACTCGAAGTCACGTTACGGGGTTTTGGGATTTATTGTTTTCCTTGCCCGGGCTCCTGATGGACTTTACCGTGGCGGGGCCCAGCAGGCTCCCTTGTATCATAGGGGATGTTCTTGGACCCCCCAAACAAACTATTCACAAAGATACACGACGTCGACTCGGTCGACGTTGACTCGGTCGTCGAACATTGACAGTCGCGACGGTTAGAACCAATATGCACATCGTGACCGTTGACGTTCGACGACCAAGTAGACGTCGTCGAACGTCGTCGAACATCGTCGATCGTTGAACGTTGATGAAACCTTGTCAGTGCCTCAAAACCTTCGATCGTTGAACGTCGACAGTCGTGATGTGCAGATGGACGATTACTGCCGTCGACAAACTTCTACACAACACACCAACTTCGAATGCACAAGTGTATATCTTTTGTTTGCATCGCACAAACATTGATACACTGACCAGCTACACTGTGCCAATACACTTGAGCCTTTTTGAGGAGGGGGGAGATCGAGAGCCGATGCTGACCCCCCATCCAAATATCAAAAGTGAATTGGGGGGATGTATATGATCCGTGTATCCAATGGATAAATACAAAAAGACACTAGTGTACTATACAGTGTTGGTTTTTGCACATCTCTCATTGTACTCTGTTGTGTCCTCCCGGCTTGTGTACATCGGCGTGCAGATGACTGACGGTGAGACTCGACGCTGATGGAGTGTCGCGCGGTGGAGACGACGAGCGCTGAGGCCCACACACCGTTTTCTGAAGCCTCCTCCCTACGGCGATGCGCTCAGCTCCATCGGCAGGCCTCCGCAGCGGTCGGGCCGCCGGCGGTCACTGCCACTGCAGATGCTATTTCCATGCACTCAGCTTTGTTTCTGGTTGTGGCATTGCGTCTGCATCGTCATGGTATGCCTAGGGTCCATGTCTCCTACTGTGTGGCCCTATTTGGCGTCACTGACTGTCGTAGGCACTGCCCGGGTTCGGTCAGCCATAACTCTTCGCTGCTATTTTTCTAGCTGATTCTGACTGCACGACTGCGTTCGCAGCGTCGGTATTATGGTATGGTCCAGTTTTCAGGCAAAACGGACGACGCCCGGGTTTTGGGCTGTCGGGCGTCTGGCAGGGCTCACCGAGAAAACCCTGCCTGCCAGAAAATAGGTCTAGGACTATTTTCTGATTGGCTGGTTAGCTGAGTAACAAGTTCTACACTAGTGGGGGGGAGCTAGAACTTGGAGGGGTTTCCCATTGTTGCTCATTCTTCATTCCTAATCAGTCACTTTCAGTTTTCAGCTGCTTTCTGGCACTAACACTGACGCGCGCGTTTTTGAGTAACAAACCCAGAGCTTCCAGACTTAGACTCTAGAGCAGCAGACTGAGGGGGCAGCTGACTTAAGCAACGAGCGTGGAAGCCCGCACGCTGCATCAACAACGCAGCTGTCCCAACCTGCTTTCTAGGTTTTCCAACTTGGTATCAGAGCCAGAGCGTAGCAGCAGTAGCAGAAAACTGGCGAACAGGTGCCAGACAACGCCGGCGTACCCCCATACGCGCCAGTGCAGGGGACATGCTGCCGGATTTTTTCCGGCAGCATTCACCCGCCTGGTGGCGTCGTCAGATTTTTTCCCACGGCCACTGGGCCAGGGGAAATGCTGCCAAAATGTTTCGGCAGCACTGACCCCCACGCGTGACGCGAGGAGGTGAGCGGCAGGCCGCGTCCGACACCTGCGGGCGACGATGCATGCTACAATGTCACCCAGGTGCAGTGACTGGCACCAGCATGCAGTAGCAGCAACCTGCAGCAGCGGCAGCTGCAGGCAACAGTAGCGAGCAGTGGCAGCAGAAGCCAGCAGCAACTGTGTGTAGCAGCAGCAGCAGGCAGAAGCAGTAGCTCGCAGCAGCCTGCAACAACAGCAGCTCGTAGCAGCAGCTCGTAGCAGCAACAGAAACAGCGTGCAGCAGCAGCCTGCAGCAACAGCTCGTAGCAGCAGCAAGCAACAGCCGTACCACACAGCAGCTACAGTAGCGTACAGCAGTAGCAGCGGACTGCAGCAGCCGCAGCAGCGAGCCTCAGCAGCAGCCAGCTACAACAGCAGCTGCAACGAACAGCTGCTGGCAGTAGCCAGCCGCGGCTGCTGTTGCTCGCAGCCCGCAACGAGCGAGCAGCGAGCAGCAGCCTGCTGCTGCCAGCGAGCAACAGCTTGCTGCTGCGAGCAAGCAGCAGCCCGCTGCTCGCAGTAGACATTGGGCGACTGCCCGTTGTGTCAGGAAAAACAAAGGAAAAAAAAACGAGGAAACAAAAAAAATCCCCCACCCCGCAGCCCGCAGCAGCAGCCCGCAGCAGCAGCGAGCAGCAGCTGCAGCACGCAGCAGCTGTAGCAGCGTGCAGTAGTAGCAGCAGGCTACAGCAGCCACAGCAGCCGTAGCAGCTCGTTGCAGCAGTATCTACTGTTGTAACTGTAGCCGCAGCAACAGCAGCAACAGCAGCAGCCGCAGCCGCAGCAGTAGCGGCAGCAGCTATAGCAACAACAACAATAGTAGTGGCAGCCGCAGCGGCAGCAGCACCAACAGCTGCAACAGCAGCAACAGCAGCAGCAACAGTTGTAGTGGCTGTGCAGCAGCAGCAGCAACAGCGGCCCCAACAACCGCCGCTGCTGACATCATCATCCCGCTACTGACGTCACTGCTGGCGTCACTGCTGACGTCACCAAAAAAAGGGGAAGAAAGGGAAGGGGGAAGACAACCAAAGGGGTGGGTAGAATTCCCACCGCCCCAAGCCACTGCTGATATCAGCAACACAAAGACCAAAAAACAACAAGGGACACCAAACCATGGTTGGTAGCCCCGGTGGAGAGGGGTCCTCCTCTGTTGGGGGGATCCCTAGCCCCCCTTTCTTGTAGCGCCTGTAGCAGCAGCAGCAGCAGCAGCAGCAGTAGCAGCAGCCCACTGGTGTCGTTGGCGGCAACCCTGACCCCCTAGTTGCTCTTCAGCAACAGCTCGCCGCCTTGACGCAGCAGCTTGCAACGCTACAGCCAGTAGCCTCCCAAATAGCCACCAGTGTGCCGCCTTCGTTCATCCCTCCACGGCACGCCAACCCAGCTGTGTCTGCTGCCACATACTACTTGGCACAACAGCAGACTCAGCGCTAGCAGCAGACAGTGACCTCCGTCCTTGGCCCCAATCTGGACGCCGGCCGCAGGCAGAAGGACTTTAAGACGCCGTCGCCGCCGCTTCAGGCCGACGAGCAGTTCCGGAGCTGGGAGCTCAGCTTCCGGATCTGGGCGCAAGGTGAGGGCCTGTGGGCATACTACACCCTCCCTTATGACTCCACCCAGGCCGACCAGCTGTATGACGCTGGTCGCGCCGTCCGTGCCCTCGTCCCAATCGCCCCTCCAGCTTCCCGCCTGGCCCTAGAGCCTTTCCATGGCGACTTCACCTCTAGCGACATCCTAGACCCTGCAGTCGCATGGCACTTCCTCACATGGCCCCATCGCCTGTCCAGCGACGCTGAGATCAGCCGTCTGCTCCGGGAGTTCAACTCCCTGCACATGGGGGAGACCGAGACGGTCACTGCCTACTGGCAGCGGGCGGAGGACATCCTTCATCGTCTTGGCAAATCTGCTCCACCCCCTTTGTCCGCGCTCCTCACCATCAAGCGCAGCGCCACCAGCACGTACGCGGAAGTCTTCGTGCACTACCCCCAGGAAGTCCTCTCCACCATGGCGGCCCAGGGCACTCCCATGCCCTGGGCATACTAGCTCTTCCTCCGCATTGAGGAACCTCACCAGGAGTCCCAGCTCCATCGCACAGAGGCTCTTGCATCCCCTGCCATCGCCTCCCCTGTCGTTGCTTCCGTGGCCGTCGCCTCCCCCGCCGCAACTACCATATCGTCTTCGGGGAAGAAGAAGAAGAGCCGGAACAAGAAAGGCAAGGGTCCGCCGCAACAGCAGCACCAGCAGTCGTCAACCGGGTCCAGAGGTGGTGGCTCGGTCTGCCACAACTGTGGCCAACCCGGGTACGGGTGGTACACGTGCCCTCTCTCGACGGATGAGGCACGCGTCATCGCCACCATGCGTCACCAGCGGGAGCGCTGTCTCGCCTCTGCCGCCATCGTTGCTGCTGGCCCTGACACTTTGACCTCGTCCAGCAGCTTCGCCACTCCGACAGCTCCGCCAGTCCCGTAGACACCCGCGCCGCAGCAGTACTACTCACAGCCGTCGGCGCCTCTGTTCCCGTCGCCGGCATTGTCCCTCCCTTACCCAGGCTCTGGTGCCGTCACTCCGCACTCGGTCTACACTCCCGGGCCGTCCTCCCATGAGCGTCAGCTGGAGAAGTTCATCGTACTCCAGCTCGGCCTGACGTGCCCTCCTCCCCAGGGAAGTGCGAGTTGCATCACCTCTTACTCTCCTGCCTCGCCCTGCATGACTGAGATTGATCTACGGTCGTGTCCCGTTTCCTCGTCTGTTGCATCGTCTCCCGTGGTCTCCTCTACCCCTTCCTATGATGACGTTGCATGGCTTGACGATTGGCAGTCTCGGTTCGTACCTCCTTCCACCACGTCCGCGTCCCTTGCTTGCTGCCATGTGACCGTTAGCGATCTGGCGACCCCGGTCCAGGACCCCGCTGAGACCTGGATCATCGACTCCGGGGCCATGCATCACATGACGGCCTCTCGTGAGGCCTTCAGTATGCTTGGTCCTATAGGCGATGTCTCTAGTGTCTGGACGGGCTCCGGACAGGTGTTGCCTGTCCGTGGTGTTGGCGTTGTTCGTTTCCGTGGTCCTGCCGGTGACGTCTTTCTAACCGATGTCCTCTTCGTCCCTGGTCTCGAGCTAAGCCTCCTATTTGTCATTGCACTTGACCGCATGAGCATGGACGTTGTGCACTCGCGTGGTATTGGCACTGTGTCGCTGCGCTCGTCTGGTCTCGTAGTACTGTACGCCACCGCTCGTGGCAACCTGTGGCATGTGTCCCGTCTCTCCTCCTCCCCTTCCGTCTCCTCCCCGTCGGCCGCAACAGGCCATGTGTTTGTCACCAGCACGCTTTCCCCTTCGCACACTCGCCTCTTGCACCGCCGCCTTTGCCAAGTCCACTCTGCCGCCGCAGACAGCGTGCTCCGCACCCAGCCGGCCAAGGGCCTTGACCCGGAGACTTTCCCCCTCCCGTGCCCCACCGAATGCATTGATTGCGCTCAGGGGAAGATGCACCGATCCACGTACGCTCTGTCTTCCTCCCGTGGGTCCGCCCCTCTTCACCTTGTCCATTTGGACGTCACGACCGCTATGTCCTCACCCTCACTGACGACTACTCTCGCTAACGCTAAGTCTTCTGCCTTCGGCAGAATAGCGATGTCGCTCGCACCATCTAGGACTGGCTTGTCCTTGCGGAGCGTGAGTATGGTCGTCCTCTTTGCCGCTTTTTCTCCGATCGCGGTGGTGAGTACATGGGCGAGGCCACGACCTTTCTCGCCTCACGCAGCATCCACCATGAGACATTCGCGCCCTACACGCCCGCCCAGAACGGTGTTTCCGAACGGTGGAACCGTACCATGGCCGACGCCGTCCGCACCATGCAGGTCGAGTCCGGTCTCTCCGATGGCTTCTACTTTGAAGCCATGGCCTACATGACCTGGGTCTGGAACCGGATTCCCCACGGTCCTCTTCCCCGCCAGTCCACGCCTTACCAGCATTGGTGCGGTCAGCGCGCTGACCTCCGCCCGGCTCGCGTCTGGGGCTGCATGGCCATGGTGTGGCTGCCCGCCCCGCAGCAGGGTGGCAAGCTCACCCACCGCGGATGTCCCTGTACCTTCCTCGGTGTCTCTCGTCATTCCAAGGCCTGGCGCTTCTGGGATCCCTCCCGGCACTACATCATCGAGTCTCGGGATGCACTATTCTTCGAGGACCTGTTTCCTCGCGACCTCATTCGCTCCGGCTTGTCTGTGTCTATCCCGTCGCGTGGGGGAGTGAGTCCGTCCTCCGTCCTGTCGCTTCGGGGTGAAACATCTCCTAGTCCCTCTGAGCCAGCATCCCCAGTCACGTCCGTTGGTCCCTCTGGGCCAACAGCCCCAGTTGCGTCCACTGGTCCCTCTGAGCCGGTAGCCCCAGTCGCGTCTGCCGGCCCCTCTGGGCCAACAGCCCTAGTCGCATCCGCTGGTCCCTCTGAGCCGGCAGCCCCAGACGCGTCCGCTGGTCCCTCCGGGCTGGCAGTCCCTGTCGTGTCCGCTGGCCCCTCCGGCCGGGCAGTCCCAGATGCGCCCGCCAGTCCCTCCGGGCCAGCAGCCCCAGTCGCGTCCGCTGGTCCCTCCGGACCGGCAGCCCCAATCGTGTCTGTTGGCCCCTCCGGTCCGGCAGTCCCAGACGCGCCCGCCAGTCCCTCCGGGCATGCAGCCCCCGTCGCGTCCGCCGGCCCATCCGGGCCAGCTGCCTCGGTTGCATCCACTGGCCCCTCCGGGCCAGCAACCCCGTCTGCCTCCATTGGCCCGTCGGACTCAGTGCCATCTCCTGCCTTGCCACACTACACACGTGGCCCAGGCGGGAGCCTCCGACCCAGACCGTCGACGAGCGTGCAGACTGTCGCCCCACGCTCCATGGCGCCTCGACCCCCCGTGGCTCCACGTGTCTCCTCCATTTCCACAGTCGTGAGTGGGGACCCTGGCACCAAGGCCCTCGGCTTGACCACCTCGGCCATCAATACGGACCTTCACCTGGGCTCCGCACTGGGCTACGCCATGCTCCATCACGAGCATCGGCACGCTGTCGTGGCTGCACTCGCGCGTCCCACCAGGGGCTTGAGATGCACACGCTCTCTCAGTCCATTCCACAGCACGCTCGGAGGACCCAGCCACCCTGCGCGAGGCACGAGCCTCTCCTGAGGCTGCACACTAGGACGTTGCCTGTGCCGATGAGCTCGCTGATATCCGACAGCACCATGTGTACGACCTCGTCGACCTTCCTCCAGGTCGGAAGGCCATCGACGCGAAGTGGGTTTTTCGACGCAAGTGGAAGCCTCACGGGTCCTTGGACAAGTACAAGGCCCGCCTTACAGCCAAGGGGTTTGCCTAGATTCCTAGGGTCGACTACAACTAGATCTTTGCCTCAGTTGGCCGGTTCTCCACTAGCCGGGCGCTCTTCAGCCTGGTCGCCCAGCATGGGTGGGAGCTGCATCAGATGGATGTGAGCAACACGTTTCTCCATGGCTCACTGGAGGGTGAGGGGCTCTACATGGTGCAGCCCCCAGGCTTCGACGATGGCACTGGGAGATTCTGGCGACTGCGTAAGGCCCTCTATGGCCTGAAGCAGTTGCCTCGGTGCTGGAACCAAGAAATCAGCAGCACGCTCCTTCGGGGCGGACTCCAGCGTAGCACCGCTGACCCCGCACTGTTTGTTAGTCCGCGAGGCCAGACTTTCGCCGCTGTTCTGGTTTACGTTGATGATCTCCTCATTGCGTCGCCAGACATGGCTGCCATCCAGCGCATCAAGGACTTGCTGCATGCCGCGTACCAGATGAAGGATCTCGGATCTGCCAGAGTCTTCCTGGGAATGGAGCTCGAGCATGATCGCTCCCAGGGCGTCCTACACATCCACCAGGCCGCCTATGTGCTGACTCTGTCCACCCGCTTTGCGGAGGACCTGCCACTCGTGCCGAGCGCATCCTCACCCATGTCACCCGATACCCAGGTGAAGCTGAAGAGTCCTGATCCAGCTGTTGTGGGGGAGCCAGCTGACGTGACCACATACCTGTGAGTCATCGGGTCACTGATGTTCCTGGCGACGATGACACACCCAGACATCGCGTTCGCCGTCAACCTCCTGGCCCAGTTCTCTCAGGAGCAGCGTCACCTCCACTACAAGGTCGCGATCCGAGTACTGCGCTATGTTGTCTCGACTCCTCGGCGAGGTCTCATGTTCTGCCGTCAACTGTCTGTGGTCGCGGTGGGATACACCGACAATGACTGGGCCGGCAGTCTGAACGGTAAGAGTCGCACAGGCTGGATCTTTCTGATTGGCGGCACAGCTGTGTCCTGGTACAGTGGCAAGAAGGGGTGCATTGTACGCAGCACTGCTGAGGCTGAATACGTGGCTCTTGGCTCAAGCGCATGTGAGAGTGTGTGGCTGCGTCGTTTGTTGTCTGAGTTGCGTCAGCCTATCGCATCCATCACGTTGCATTGTGACAATGAGAGTGCCATGGCCATCGCCGAGCGTACATCACACACGCACAAAGCACATTAACGTTGAGCATCACTATGTGCGTTCGTTGTTGCATGACGACAGCATCAGCATCGTGTGGGTTGAGACAGCACGACAGTTGGCTGACTTCTTGACCGAGGCACTGAAGCGTGACTCATTCAAGAAGGTTGTGACTTCGGTCGGCGTGCGTCAGTGAGTTGCTCTCTTTGTCCCTGCTTGCATCTCAACGTGGTCTGGGGGAGTCTGGTCGTTATCTGTGTCTCTGCCCGCACATGTGCACTACACCTGTGAGCCATGGGGGAGTGTTGGTTTTTGCGCATCTCTCATTGTACTCTTTTGTGTCCCCCCGGCTTGTGTACATCGGCATGCAGATGACTGATGGTGAGACTTGACGCTGCTGGAGTGTCGCGCGGTGGAGCCGACGCACGCTGAGGCCCACGCACTGTTCGCTGAAGCCTCCTCCCTACGGCGATGCACTCAGCTCCATCAGCAGGCCTCCGTGGCGGTCGGGCCGCCGGCGGTCACTGCCACTGCAGATGCTGTTTCCATGCACTCAACTTTGTTTCTGGTTGTGGCATTGTGTCTGCATCGTCATGCTATGCCTAGGGTCCATGTCTCCTGCTGTGTGGCCCTGTTTGGCGTCACTGACTGTCGTAGGCACTGCCTGGGTTCGGGCAGCCATAACTCTTTGCTGCTTTTTTTCTAGCTGATTCTGACCGCACGACTGCGTTCGCAGCGTCAGTATTATGGTATGGTCCAGTTTTCAGGCAAAACGGACGACGCCCGGGTTTTGGGTTGTCGGGCGTCTGGCAGGGCTCACCGAGAAAGCCCTGCCTGCCAGAAAATAGGTCTAGGACTATTTTCTGATTGGCTGGTTAGCTGAGTAACAAGTTCTACACTAGTGGGGGGGAGCTAGAACTTGGAGGGGTCTCCCATTGTTGCTNAGTTTTCAGGCAAAACGGACGACGCCCGGGTTTTGGGCTGTCGGGCGTCTGGCAGGGCTCACCGAGAAAACCCTGCCTGCCAGAAAATAGGTCTAGCACTATTTTCTGATTGGCTGGTTAGCTGAGTAACAAGTTCTACACTAGTGGGGGGGAGCTAGAACTTGGAGGGGTCTCCCATTGTTGCTTATTCTTCATTCCTAATCAGTCACTTTCAGCTTTCAGCTGCTTTCTGGCGCTAACACTGGCGCACGCGTTTCTGAGTAACAAACCCAGAGCTTCCAGACTTAGACTCTAGAGCAGCAGACTGAGGGGGCAGCTGACTTAAGCAACGAGTGTGGAAGCCCGCACGCTGCATCAACAACGATGCTGCCCCAACCTGCTGCCTAGGTTTTCCAGCTTATAGTAGTGAACAAAGTTAATGGTCGCAATGATACACCCCCCAATACAACACCCCAATATATTCAGTGGCCTAAGGGGGGGGGGTCTCAACTAGATGGCGACCGTTTGGTATTAAGTTATCCCCTCTATACGAGAACTCTTTTGTTACATGGATGTCGTCGATCGTCGACGATCGACGGTGGCCGTGCGGAGATGTGCACTCAACTTCGAATGCACAAGTGTTATTTTTTTTTTCGTTTGTCCATCGTACAAATTTGATACACTGACCAGCTACACTGTGCCAATACACTCGAGCCTTTTTTGGGAGGGGGGGGCGATCGAGAGCCAATGCTGATGCCCCCACCCCCCCCAAAACATCAAAAGTGAATTAGGGGGGTGTATATGGTCAATGTATCTGATGGATCAGTACAAAAAGACATTAATGTACTACACGCTAGTTAACAAAGTTAATGGTCGCAACGATAGACGCCCTGATACAACTCTCCAATACACCTCGTGGCCTCGGGGGAGGAGGGGGGGCTCTCAACGACGTGGCGATCGTTTCATAGTAAGTTCTTCCCTCTATAACAGAACTCTTTTCTTACATCAACATCGTCAATCGTCGACAATCGGCGGTGGCTGTGCGGAGATGTGCACTCGACTTCGAATGCACAAGTGTTTTTTTTTCCATCGCACAAATTTGATACAATGACTAGCTACACTGTGCCAATAGACTCAAGCCTTTTGGGGGAGGGGGGGGGGAGACCGAGAGCCGATGCTGATGCCCCCCCCCACCCAAAGAATAAAGTGTATTGGGGGAGTGTATATCTTGCGTGTATGTGACGGACATGTAAGGAAATATAGTGATGTTTATACACTAATGAACTAAATACATAGTCACAACGATACACGACCCGATACAACCGCCCAATACACTCGATGGATTAGGGGGGAGGGGGAGTCCGATAGCGAGAGATCAAAATAAAGACTTCGGTACATATTGTACGAACATGTTTGATGTCAATGTTTTGGATGATAGTATGTTCACGTGATCTTCGTTCCGTTTGGTTATCTACAAATTAATGCACAACAAGTCCTAGGACAAGAATACGTCTAATAACACAGAAATACATTTTGTCCTACATTTTGTTTCCGGTAAAGTTATTTTGCATTCAGATTTCATGGAATATGTAGAAACTGCATAGTTCTTCATGTGAACAGAAGATGAATAATTCCCAAGACAATTTCAGAGAAATAACCAAAATGGAAATGTCTTTTACACTGATTGTGCCGTGCATAAAGTGGGGAAGATTAACTATACATCTACATTTGTGTGTGCAAAGCCCTTTCATGTGCATACAAAGCATGTACCTGCACCTACAAAGCCCGTCCCTCTGCCTACAAAGCCCACTCGTGCACCTACAAAGCCTACACCTTCACCTATAAATCCCATGTCTGTGCCTACACAGCTTACGCCTATGCCTACGAGGCGCGTGCTTGCGACTACGAAGCACGGGCCTACAAAGCCAGTGCCTGCGCCTACAAAGCTTGCGCCTAGCACCTACAATACCCATGTATACGCACGAAGCCCATTGCTAAGCCTACACAGCTTGTGCCTACTCCTACAAAGCCCACGCTTGCGCCTACAAAGCCGAATTTTGCACCTACAAAGCCAGTGCCTTTTTCCTACAAAGCTAACAGCTACACCTACAAAATCCCACACCTACGACTACAGAGCCTGCACCTGCACCTGCAAAGACCTTGCCTGCACCTACAAAGCCCACGCCTGCGCCTACAAAGCCCTCGCCTGTGCCTAAAAAGCCAATGCCTGTGCCTACACTGCCCGCTCCTGTGCCTAAAAAGCCTGCGCATGCGCCTAAAAAACCTAAGCCTATGCCTGCAATGCCGTGCCTGTGCATACAAAGCCCATGCCTGCGCCTACAAAGCCAGCACCTGCGATTATGAAGCCCGCGCCTTTGCCTACAAAGCCCGTGCCTTCGCCTACAAAGCCTGCACTCGGCCCTACAAAGTCCATGCCTGCACCTGCAAATCCCGAGCATATGCCTACAAAGCCTGTGCATGCGCCTACAAAGCCCAGGCCTGCGCCTACTAAGCCGGCACCTAAGCCTTCAGATTTTTCTCATGCACTTACAAAGATCACGCCTGTACCTAGAAAGCTTGTTCTTGTGTCTACAAAGCATGTTCCTACGCTTACAAAGCCTGAGCCTGCGCCTTACAACGCCTGGGTCTATGCCTACAAAGCCCGCGCATGCGCCTACAAACCCCGTGCCTGTACCTAGAAAGCCTGCACCTGCATCTACAAAGCCCACACCTGTGCCTACAAAGCCCGCGCCTTCACCTACAAAGCTCGCGCTTGTGCCTACAAAGCCTGCGCATGTGCTTATGAAGCCTATTCCCGTGCCTACAAAGTCCATGCCTGCCCCTACGAAGCCCGTGCTCGCACCTGCGAAGCCCACGCCTGCACCTAAAACGTCCACACCTATACCTACGAAGCCAGCACCTGCACCTACAAGGCCCGCGCCTGCGCCTACAAAGCCTGTGCTTGTGCCTACAATGGCCTCGCCTGCACCTACCTGCCTGTGCCTGCTCTTGCAATGCCTACGCATGTGCCTGTAATGCCTATGCCTGCGCTTACAGACCCTGCGCCAGCGCATACAATGCCAATGCTTGTGCTTACAAAGCCTGCACCTGTGCATACAATGCTTATGCTTATGCATAAAAATCTTGCGCCTGTGCGTACAAAGCCTACACCTGCACGTTGGTGCCTAAAATCTCTGTACCTACGCTTACAAAGCATGCATCTGTGACTACAAAGCCTGCAACTTCGTCTACAAAGCCTGCGCCTGTACCTAAACAGCCTGCACTTGCACCTACAAAGCGCAAGCCTGCACCTACAAAGCCTGTGCTTGTGCCTTCAAAGACCGTGCATGTGCCTAGAAAGCTCGCGCCTGCGCCTACAAAGCTTGCTCCTGCGCCTACAAAGCACGTGCTTACGCCTACAAAGCATGTGACTGCTCATACGAAGCCAGCGCCTGCGCATACAAGGCCGGCGCCTGTGCCTACAAGGCCGGCACCTGTGCCTACAAAGCAAGCGCCTATGCCTACAAAGCCTGAGCCTACGCCTACGAAGCCCGCACCTGCATCTAAGAAGATAACGCTTGCGCCTACGATACCCGTACCTGCGCCTTCTCTGCATACGCCTCCGCCTGTAGTGCCTACACCTGCACCTGCAATTCGTACGCCTACGGTTACAAAGCCTTTGTCTGCGCTTATGAAGCCTGTGCCTACACTTACAAAGCCTCCGCCTGCATGTACAAAGCATACGCCTGCTCGTACAAAGGCTACACCTGTGTGGACAAGGCCTACAAAGCCTGCAACTACGTGTACAAAGCCTGCGCCTTTGTATACAAAACCCATGCCTTTGCATACAAAGCCCGTGCCTACGCCTACAAAGCCATCGCCTGCGCATACAAAGCTTACGCCTGTGCCTATGAAGCCCACGCCTGTGCCTGCAAAGCTCCTACCTATGCCTAAAAAGCCTGCGCGTGCACCTACGAAGCCCGCACTTGAGCCTAGAAAGGCTTCATCTGGGCCTGAAAAGGCTGTGCATGCTCCTACAAAGGCTGCACTTGCACCTACAATGCCTATGCCATTGCCTACAATTTATGTGCATGCGCTTAAAAAGTTTGTGCTTGTGCGTACAGTGCCTGCGCCTGCGCGCACAAAGCCTCCGTCTTCATGTAAAAAGCATGCACATGTGCGTATAAAGCCTGCACCTATGCGTACAAAGCCTGTGCCTGCACGTACAAAGCCTACACCTGGACACACAAAGCATGCGCGTGCATCTACAAAGCCTACACCTGTGCCTACAAAGCCTTCACCTGCCCTTACAAAGCATGTGCCTGTGCCTACAATGCCTGCACCTGCGCCTCCAAAGCGTGCGCGTAGGACTACAAAGCCTGTGCCATTACCTACAAAGCCTGTGCATGCGCCTACAAAGCCCACGGCTGCACCTACAAAGCCCGTGCCTTAGCTCACAAAGCCCACACCTACGCCTACAAAGCCTGCACATACACCTACAATGCCCGCGCTTACGCCTACAAATCCTGTGCCTGCACCTACGAAGCCCGTGCCTGTGCCTACAAAGCCGGCACTTGCACATACAAAGCCCAGGTTCTGTACGCACAAGCTCAGGCTTCATCTGTGCAGGAACGCGCTTTGTAGGCGAGGGTGCGGGCTTTGTAGGGGCAGGCACGGGCTTTGTAGGCACAAGAGTGGACTTTGAAGGTGCAGGCGTGGGTTTGTAGGCGCATGCATAGGCTTTGTAGACGTAGGCGTGGGCGTTTTTGGCGTAGGCACTAAGTCTGTAGGCGTAGGCGCGAGATTTGCAGGTGCAAGCACAGGCTTTGTAGGCGTAGGTGTGGGCTTTGTAGGCGTAGGCAGGGGATTTTTACACGTAGGCGCGGGCTTTGTAGGCGGAGGCTCGGGCTTTGTAGGCGCATATGCGGGATTTGTAGGAGCAGGCGTGGGCTTTGTAAGCGCAGGCGCGAGCTTTGTAGGCGCAGGTGTGGGCTTTGTAGGTGCAAGCTTGCTCTTTGTAGGCACAAATGCGGGCTTTGTAGGCACAGGCACAGGCTTTGTAGGTGCATGCGTGGGCTTTGTAGGCGTACACATGGGTTTTTTAAGCACAAGTGTGGGGTTTGTAGGCGCATGCGTGGGCTATGTTGGTGCAGGCAAGAACTTTGTAGGCACGGGAACATGCTTTGTAGGTGCAGGCGCAGGCTTTGCATGCGCTGGCGTGGACTTTTTACTCACAGGCGTGGGCTTTGTAGGCAGAGGCACGGGCTTTGTATGCACAGGCGTGGGCTTTCTAGGCCCATGTGTGGGATTTGTAGGCGTAGGGATGGGCTTTGTAGGCGCAGGCGCAGGATTTTTACATGAAGGTGCGAGCTTTGTAGGCACAGGTACGGGCTTTGAATGCGCATGCATGGGCTTTGTTGGCTTTGTGGGCTTTGTAGGCGTAGGCGCGGGCTATGTAGGTGCAGGCACAGGCTTGTAGGCGGAAGTAGGGTCTTTGTAGTTGCAGACGCAAGCTTTGTAGGTGCAGGTGTGGGATTTGTAGGCACAGTCACGGGCTTTGTAGGCGCACACACACACCTTATAGGTGCAGTTTCCGGACTTGTAGGCGCAGGTGCAAGCTTTATAGGTGCAGATGTGGGCTTTATAGGCCCAGGCACGGGCTTCGTAGGCCCAGGGGCGGGCTTTGTACGTACAGTTACAGGGTTTTTATGCATAGGCATGACCTTTGTCACCCCAGGCGCTGTCAATGTAGCTGCAGGCATTTTTTTTAGGTGCAAGCATGGGCTTTATACCCATAGGCATGGGCTTTGTAGGCGCAGGCACGGGCTTTGTAAGCGCAAGCGTTGGCTTTGTAGGCAAAGGCGTAGACTTTGTAGGCAGAGGCACGGGCTTTGTAGGTGCAGGCTTGGGCTTTATAGATGCAAGCGCGAGCTTTGTAGGCACAAGCACGGACTTTGTAGGCACCGGCACTGGCTTTGTAGGTGCAGACGCGGGTTTTGTAGCCTCATGTGTAGGCTTTGTAGGTGCAAGCAGTGGTTTTATAGGTGCCGGTACAAGATTTGTAGGCACATGCATGAGCTTCATTGGTGCACACGCGGGATTTGAACGTGTAGGCCTGGGCTTTGAAGGCACAAGCATGGGCTTTGCAAGAACAGGGGCGGGCTTCGCATGTGCAGGTGTGGGCTTTTTACGCGCTCATTCGGGCTTTGTAGGCGCAGGCCCGGGCTTTGTTGGTATAGGCATGGGCTTTGTAGGCGTAGGCGCGGGCCTTGTATGCGAGGGACGGGCTTTGTAGGCGCAGGCACGGGCTTTGTTGGTGCAGGCGCAGACATGATCAGCGTAGGGACATGCTTTGTAGGCACATGTGTGGGCTTTGTAGGTGTAGGCACAGGCGTTGTAGGCAAAAGGACGGGCTTTGTAAGCACAGGCGCAGGCTTTGTTGGTTCAGGCGCTGGCATTGTAGGCACATGCATGGACTTTGCAGGCACAGGTGTATGCTTTGAAGGTGCAGGCGCGAAATTTGTAGGCGCAGTCGCGGGCTTTATAGGCGCATGTGTGGGCTTCATGTGCTTTGTAGGCGCAGGTGTAGGCTATGTAGGCACAAGACCAGGCTTGTAGGTGCAGGAATATTCTTTCTAGTTCAAGGCTTAGACTTTGTAGGCATAAGTGTGGGCTTTGTAGGGGCAGGTGCGGGCTTTATACGTACAGGCACGGGCTTTGTAGGCGTAGGCAAAGGCTCTACAGGCACAGGGATGGGCTTTGTAGGTACACGGGCATGCTTTGTACGTATAGGTGGGGCATTGTAAGCACAGGCATGATCTTTGTATGTGCATGCGCGGGCTTTGTACGTGTTGCCGTGGACTTTGTTGGTGAGCACGCATGATTTGTAGTCGTAGGCTCAGGCTTTGTTCACGGCGCGTGCTTTGTAGGCACGGGCACGGGCTTTGTAGGTGCACGTGTGGACTTTGTAGGCGCAGGCGCGGGCTTTGAAGGAACAGGCACAGGCGTGGGTTTTGTAGGCACAGGTACAGGATTTTAGGTACAAAAGCGGGCTTTTTAGGCGCAGGCGCGGGATTTGTAGGCACAGGTACGGGCTTTGTAGGTGCAGGCTCAGGCTTTGTTGGCGCAGGCGTGGGCTTCGTAGGCACAGGCGCGGGCTTCATAGGCACAGGCACGAAGTCTTTAGGCACAGGGCGGGCTTTGCAGGCGCAGGTGTGGGCGTTTTAGGTGCAATCGCACACTTTGTAGGCAGAGGCACGGGCTTTGTCGGCACCGGCGTGGGCTTTGGAGGAGCAAAATTAGGCTTTGTAGGTGTAGGCATGGAGTTTGTAGGCGCATGCGTGGGCTATGTAGGTGCAGGTGCGGGCTTCATAGGCAAAGGCGCAGGCTTTGTAGTCGAAGGTGCGGGCTTTGTATGCATAGGCGTGGGCTTTGTACGTGCATGCACAGGCTGTGTAGGCGCAGGCACAGGCCTTGTAGGAATTTGATCAGAATTTGTTGGTGCATGCACACACTTTGTTGGTGAAAAAGCGGGCATTGTAGACACATGTGCAGGCTTTGTAGGTGTAGGCATGGGCTTTGTAGGTGCAGGTGTGAGCATTGCTGGTGCAGGCATGGACTTTGTGGGCTTTGTAGGGGCAGGTGAGGGCTTTGCAGGCTTTGTAGGTGCAAGCATGGGCTATGTAGGTGCATGCGCATGCCTATAGGCGCAGGCACAGCCTTTGTAGTTGCAGGCAAAGGCATTGTAGGCAAAGGCGTGGGCTTTGTAGGCGCAATCGCACACTTTACAGGCGCAGGCGTGGGCTTTATAGGCGCAGGCGCGGGCTTTATAGGCGCAGGCAAGGGCTTTGTAGGCGCAAGGGTGGGCTTTGTAGGGGAAGTTGCCGGCTTTGTATTCACAGGCATGGCCTTTGTAGGCCCAGACACAGGCAAATTAAGCACAAGCACAGGCTTTGTAGGTGCAAGAACGGGCTTTGTACACACAGGTATGGGCTTTGAAGGTACAAGCGCGGGCTTTGTAGGCACAGGCTCGGGCTTTGTAGGCACATGAATAGGATTTGTAGGCGGAGGCGCCGGCTTTGTAGGTGCAAGCGCGGGCTTCGTAGATGCAGAAGTGGGCTTTGTAGGCATAGGCACATGCTTTGTAGGCGTTAGCGTAGGCTATGTGGGCACATGTGCAGACTTTGTCAGCGCATGCGTAGGCTTTGTAGTGCGAGTAGGGGTTTTATAGGCATAGGCACGGGCTTTGTAGGCGGAGGCGATGGCTTCGTAGGCGAACACACTAGCTTTATAGGTGTGGGAACATGCTTTATAGGCACAGGCATAGACACTGTACTCATAGGCACGG
Organism: Penium margaritaceum; assembly: GCA_023375785.1. Classification (NCBI taxonomy): domain Eukaryota; kingdom Viridiplantae; phylum Streptophyta; class Zygnematophyceae; order Desmidiales; family Peniaceae; genus Penium; species Penium margaritaceum. The sequence goes on from SZWC01004304.1 coordinate 48,272, forward strand.
GCTTTGTAGGTGCAAGCGCCAGTTTTAAAGGCACATGTGCAGGCTCTGTAAGTGCACCCACGGGCTCTGTAGGTGCTGGTCCAGGCTCTGTAGGTACAAAGCACGTGCTCCGTAGGCGCAGGTGTGGGATTTGTACGCACAGTCATAGGCACTGTAGGTGTAGGCGTGGGCTCTTTAGGCGTAGGCGTAGATCGGTAGGTGCAGGATTGGGCTCTGTAGGCACAGGCAGAAGCTTTGTAGGTATAGACATATGCTTTGTAGGCTCATGATCAGGCTCTGTAGGTGCAGGCGTGGGCTGTGTAGGTACAGGCACGTGCTCCATAGGCGCAGGTGTGCGTCAACCAGCTTGAGGCAAACGGACTAGAAAACAGGGCCAACACAATGGCGCCTACCGTCTGCTCCTAGAATTTTAGGTAGGTGAAGATATTAGCCTCTGGATCACGGTTTCACACTGAGCAACTCATAGACAATTACTTGCTAGCAACTGTGTCCACTTAACACTTGGTCACTTTTGCACAAGGTCCTAGTCAAAGACTAAGTAATTCGGCTTAGACCAACCAGTGTCTTCTTTACATTGTTCCTTAGTTGGATAGCCCTGTGAGGAGCATCTAAGGCTAGATTGTATGTTTAGAATGAGGAATGAGCCTGGTACATATAGTCCTAGGTGTGGCATCTAAGGTTTGTAGGTAGTGGCACTTTTGGGGGTGGCCACTCCACACCAACTCACCAGCTTGCCGATCTGCACATCCATTGACCGCCAAGTGGTACATCCTCCTCATGCATGGAGAAATCTCTAAGAAACTTCCTAAGTACAGGAAGGTCAAAATCCTTCCTGCTCACATCAAGGCTTGATCACAGGACCTCTTTTCCCTAAGTCCAACGTGCTATCCGTTGCGCTACATTGCTGATGTATTGCTTAGACTTACACCACGAACAAGATTTGGAGGACTTTCTCCAAAGGGAGCAGTGCATGTCCAACCTGTCCGCTAAGCTCTAGCAGTGGCCAAGGCGGCATAAAAGAACACCATTGTGGATCATATAGGCGCAGGCACGGGCTCTGTAGGCATAGGCACGAACTCTGTAGGCGCAGGCATGGACTCTATAGGTGCAGGCGCGGGCTTTCCAACTGCAGGCGTTGGCTTTGTAGTGGTAGGCGCAGGTTTCATAGGCAAAGGCGTGGGCTTGCTAGGTGCAGGCACAGGTACAAGCTTTAGAGGCCCAGGCACGGGCTTTCTAGGCGTAGGCTCGGGCTTTGTAGGTGCAACCATAGACTTTGTAGGCGTAGGCGCAAGCTTTGTAGGTGCGGGAGCGGGCTTTGTAGGCACAGATATGGGCTTTGTGGGCGTAGGCATGGGCTTTGTGGGCGTAGGCTTGAGCTTTGTATATGCAGGCACGGGCTTTGTAAGCCCAGGCGCGGGTTCCATACACGCCAGCACGGGCTTTATACACACTGGGAGGGCTTTGTATGCACAGGCGCGGGCGTCGTAGGCACATGCACTGATGTTTTTAGTGTAGGCGCAGGCTTCGTAGGCGTAGGTGCAGGGTTCATACGCACAGGCGAGGGCTTTGTAGGCGCAGGCACGGGCTTTGTAGGCGCAGGTGCGGGCTATCTAGGCGCAGGCGTAGGTGCATGCCTTGTAGGTGCAGGCGCGGGCTTTGTAAGAACACGCGTGGGCTTTATAGGCTCAGGCACGGAATTTTGAGGCGCAGGCATGGGCTTCATAGACGCAAGCGTGGTTTTTGTAGTTGTAGGCGCAGGCTTTGTAGACACAGGCATGCGCTTTGTAGGCGCATGTTCAGGCTTTGTAGGGACAGGTACACAGTTTGTACGTGTTGGCACATGCTTTGTTTGCAAAGGCGCGGGCTTTGTAGGCGCATGCGTGGGCTTTGAAGGTACAAGCGTGAGCTTTGTAAGTGTAGGTGCGGCTTTGTGGGCACATGTTTGTGCTCTCTAGGCACAAGCACAGGCTCTGTAGTTCATGAGCGCAAGCTCTATAGGTGCAGGGGCAGGCTGTGTAGGTACAGGTATGGGCTTTTAAGGTGTAGGTACAAGCTCTGTAAGTGCATGTGCTAGCTGTGTGGTCACATGCAATGACTGTGTAGGTGTAGGTGAAGGTTGTGTAGGTGCAGGTACGGGTATTGGAGGTGTAGGCACGGGCTTTGTAGGCGCAGGCACAGCTTTTTTGGTGCAAGCGCGGGATTGCCAGGTGCAGGCGCAGGTGCAAGCTTTGTAGGCACATGTGCATGATTTGTAGGGGGAAGGCACAGGCTTTGTAGATGCATGTCCCGGCTTTGTATGCACACGCACAAACTTTGTATCCACAGGCGTGGGCTTTGTAGGCACATTCACAGGCTTTATAGGCATATGCGTGGATATTGTAGGCACGAGCAGGGTTTTTTTAAGTGCAAGCATGGGCTATGTAGTCACAGGCGCGGGCTTTGTAGGCGCACGTACGGACTTTGTAAGCACATGCCACGTTGTAGGCGTAAGCACGTACTATTTAGGCGCATGCATGGGCTTTGTAGGCGCAGGCGCGGGCTTTGAAGGTTCATGTGCGGACTGTGTAGGTACATGTGCAGGCTCTGTAGGCATAGGCGTGGACACTATAGACGTAGGTGTGGGCTGTGTAGGTGCAAGGTCGGGTTTTATAAGCACAGGTGCAAGCTCTGTAGGCCCAAGCACGGGCTTTGTATGTATAGGCGTAGGCTCTCTAGCGTGAACTCTCTTGGTGCAGGTGTGGACTTTGTAGGTGAGGCGCGGGCTTTGTAGGTGCAGGCATGGGATTTGTAGGTACAGGCAAGGAATTTGTAGGCACAGGCGCAGGATTGCTAGGCGCAGGCGCAGGCGCGGGCTTTGTAAGCACTGTCGAGGGCTTTGTAGGCATAATCGGGGGATTTTTAGGTGTAGGCGCGGGCTTGGTAGGCGCAAGTGCGGGCTTTGTAGGCATAGGCGCGAGCCTCGAGAATATTGGTAAGATGTAGCTATGGACATATGACAGCATCTAGAGTGCATTTGGAGCACTCTAGGGCCTTCTCCAGCTTCCACTCTGTCACGCTCTCTGACATGTCAAAGTCTCTCTTGCTCCTCTTTTGGGCCCGAATGTTGTTTCTACAGGTGACATCGGCCAAGGAGGGAAATCGTGCGCATCAGGAGAGCCCGCTTGTTGTGGTAGTGATTGTGATCCCTCCGACACCTCTGACCTGGTTCACGAGCCCTGCATCCACCGCTTTCTCCTCTCCTTGTACTGCTATTGCACAAGCTCAAGGTGTTCCAGCAACCACACTCAGAAAGAAGGGAAAAAAAAACGTGATAAGGGACATCAGTAGCAGGGATAGCCGGCAAGCAGTGGAAATGGAAGTTCCGTCCACTTGTACAGTTGCGGAGGTACTCATTACTACACAAGGTTCCAGCAACACCTTGGCTAGAGCAGGATCACGTGTAGCCTCCAAGAGGCACACGTGCGGTGGACATCTTCTAGTCCTACACAGATGGCATGCTCTGAGACCATGACAGTAGCAGAGAAATATACTTTGTTAGGCAGCAACAATGACCCAGACCCTTGGGATCTTAATATTGCGGAGCTTTGTCAGCTGTTGGCGGGAGGTACGAGAGTGTTGTCATAGTCAAGTGATTTTTAGAAAGCTTTTCCTAATGTGTTTCCTTCTTGTTATGATGCTTGTGGAGGAGCTTTGTCAACTTGTGATGAGGATGGATCTAACAACACCTCCTCGCTCGGTGAGTCATAGATTCATGATGTTGGTTGCTCGAATTCCTCTCTTGAGAGTCCAGAACGGGCAGAGTTTTTTTTGGCCCGTCTTTCAGTGATGAAAAGAGTTCGTGAGGCAAGTGGTACCTCGATCATCGAATCTGGTACCATCCATCACATGACCTGTCGCCGTGGTGACTACATGGTCCTTGATCCCGTTGGGCTTGTTCATTCTTTTGCACGAGATATGATCAGTCCATTCCTTTCAAGGGTGTTGTAGTTGTGTGGTTGGATGGTTCATCTAGCCCATTGCACATTTTCCATGTGCTCTTTTTTCACAGCTCTTGATCTCAGCATGTTCTCTAGTTATTCATGCACTAGGATGGGTCATTCTGTTGAATACTCTGGTGAATATGCCACAGTAGTTGCTTACAATACTCATGCTTTGTGCCTCAATTGTGGATTATTTGTATTGTGTGTTTCACTACAATCCCTTTCTCTCCTCTGCTTGATTCCTAGCTGTGCATGTGTTTATCTCTGGATTTGTACCGTGTGTTTCACTAAACACCAACGTTTGTTACATCGTCACCTTTGCCATGTGAGCTCGGATACTGTGTCCAAGCACATCTAGACAGAATCAGTCCTTGATTGACACATATTATTTCAAGAAGTCACTCAAGACCTATTGCCTCCTCTGTGTTCATGATAAGATGCATCACTACACTTACCTTGCCTCCATTTTCTGGGCATTGTACCCATTAGAGTTGGTCAACTTAGACCTTGTCAGCCCTCTACTTATCAAGTTCTTCTCAGATCAAGGTAGATATGTTCTCACCCCAACTGATGACTTCAACTGGATGTGTTGGGTCTACAACCTCCAGTAGAAGAGTGATGCGACCCTAACGGTCCGCCTGTGGCTTGCCATGGCCGAGCGCCAGTCTCTTCACATACTCCACACCTTTTTTGGAGTTTGTGGCAATGAGTTCCAGGATAAGATGAATATTTTATTTTGCTGGACATGGTGTCTTTCACCAGTTCTATGCTCCTGCTACTCTGTAGTAGAACACTATGTCTATGCACTGGAGCCGTGCCATAGAAGATGTGGTTCATGCCATGTTGTTTGAGTGTGTTCTCCGTTAGTCATTTTCCTTTAGTTACTTATCCTGCATGACGTGGTTCTGGAACTGCCTTCCGCACGGTCCCCTATCTGATCATGTCACACCATAGAAGCTGTTGTTCGGCCTCGTACCAACCTCAATCTCGTGTGTGTTTGGGTCTCTCTTTCCTGTGTCTGGTACACCGAGGACCAACAGGGGTCCAAGGACTCACCAAGGTGTTGCATGTGTGCTTTTCTTGGCATCTCCCCACGGTCAAAGGCTTGGCCCTCCAGTCTCACTTGCAACTGTCCCTGCTGCCTGAACCACGTCCTTCGAGGCCTTAGTTACCTCTGCATCCTCTTTTTTGGAGCAAGCAACCTCTTTGACTATACCAAACCTTGTCCCCCAGTCCGAGGTGAGGACCTTGAGCTCAACTAATTCTACGAGCCCGGTGGTCGCCTTCAACCACTGGCCTCTAGGACTCATTAAGTGGCTCACTCAGTGCCTAGACACCCTGTGTGCTGTGTTGAGAGTGAAGACCTTGGCATGATGGCCCTTGGTCATAATTTCAAGGAAGACTACACTGAGGTGTATCCACCGTGTCCTTTTGGCAACGAGTTGTTCTCAGTGAGCTTTTGGTTGCCTGCAATGTTGCAGCTGACCTTGTCAAGGTCGGACCCAAGCTGGAGGCCTGTGTCTTAGCCATCCGGAGCTTTCTTTCAATGGTGCCTGGTCCAAGCACGTAGAAGGAGGCACTCTCGGTTGAGGAAGTCGAATTGTGGCCCACCGCCTATGAAGATGAGCTCATAGTCATCGAAGAGCATGGTGCCTATGAGCTTGCCAACCTTCCACCTCGGCAAGGTCGTACATGCCAAGTGGGTCTTCCACAACGAGGTGAAGCTGAATAAATCAGTGAATCGCTACAAGGCTCGCTTGACGGCAAACAAGGTTTTATAGGCTGAGGGTGATGATTTTACTGACACCTTCATACCTGTTGGCAACATGATCCAAGCTCATTCTTTGTTCATGGTTGTTTCTCAACACGAAGAGGAGTTACAACAGATAGATGTAAACATTGTATTCCATGGTCCTCTAGAGGAGGAGATCTATATGGTCCAACCACCTGGTTTTGATGTAGTTGACAAGGTCTGACGCTTGTGCAGGGCCTTGTACATCCTAAAATACTCACCTCGGTGCTAGAAAGAGGAGATCACTGGCACACTGGTTTGTGACGGTTACGTGAAGAATGACACAGATAAGTTCCTCTTCCTCCAACAAAAAGTTGAGCACTTGAGTGTCATCATGGTCTATGTTGACGACCTCCCAGTTGCATCTCCTCCAATGGAGGCCATGAAGGAGCCCAAAGGTGTCCTTCAGGCTGCCTATACCGTACTGCCAGGCATATTCGTCTATAATATTTATTTTGTCCCGTTCAAGCGTTCCTCAAAAAATTACGTGGCCTATGGACGAATTCCTCATGAAATTCTATGAGACGAACATTTGTGGTGCGAGTCTGACGAGTCGCCATCCGGCCTCCACCGCCCACTCCGACACCCTCCACCCGTGATGTTTGCAGCTTCTGACCTGGCGGTATCGACACGTGGAGTTGAACGGTCCAACTTTTGCATGATTGGACCCACGATGCTGGCCAACGGGGGTGCGATTCCGCTTCAGCACTCCGCAGATTTGAGCCATGGGCGAATCTGGATGTTTGTGTTTTTTCTGTGTAGGCTGATGAACGGCTCCCAAATTAATCCAAAACTAGCTCAAAGTGGGAGAATATGACAACTCCTAAACTCACTTTGAAAAAGTGGACGAATATGCCAGGCAGTACGGTACCATGAAAGAAATCGATCATGAGGTGGTATTCAGCGGGATGGAGATCGGGAATGACCGCCAATGGTGGAAACTCCTGCTTCACCAGGTATGTTAACGTTACATGGGAGCAATTTTCTAACCTCCTCCGTGTAGTACCCACAGCATCCACACCCATCACACGAGATGGGTAGGATAACCTAAAGGTGGATGATCCATCACAAATGAGAGTGGACAGAGAGTGGACATGACCCTGTATATGCGTCTAATCGACTTCTTTATATACTTAGGCACTTGGCCCGACATTGCTTTCGTCATCAACCTCCTCGTACAGTTCTTATCGTGTCAATGGGGAAAATTATTTCATGCACCTGTGCGAGTGGTATGGTATGTGTTTTCTACAGTATATTCCATATTTTTCTTTCTTCGACAGCGTGAGACATTGGTCAACGACTACACTGGCAGTGATTCGGTCTGGATCCCTCATGGACGCAGTCGAGCAGGCTATGTGTTCCGCTTAGGTGGCACTGCTGTGTCATGGGACAGTGACAAGCAGAGTTGCATTGCGTGCAGCTTGTCATTGACAGAGTATGCCGCCCTAGGAGTTGGGATTGCTAAGGCAGTGTGGCTACATTGCTTCTTTCATGCTTTGGAACAGTTTGTGTCTTCCATTGTGCACTGTAACAAATAGAGTGCCCTTGCCATTGCAGAGAACTCTAGTGTGCTTCACCCACCAAGTACATTACAATTGAGCATCACTTTGTGCATGATTTTAGGGAGCGACAAGTTATCTACGTCATCTGGGTCAACACTAGCATGCATCAGGCTGACTTCTCGACTAAGGCATTTGCACACAAAAATTTCATTGTGGCGAGTCTTCCTGTCAGGATTTACCCCTTGCATGAGGTTGGCTGAGAGTGGGATTTGTGTATTGAGCATCTTGTTGCACACTTACGCCACTCCTGCATGTCTTTGCGCACGCATACCTAATGTTATCCACATCTTACAGTGACCCCTCGGCTCATGTCCATGCTCATACAGATTCCTGACGAGACAGCCACCTCAGACCAGTGGGTGAGCTAACATGGCCTTGGGAGTGCCGGAGACTCCACGACTATCCACAAGTGACGCTCGTGAGGAGCTGGGGCTCAGGCTAGACCGTTCCAGGCTTTTTGACAGTGAAGCCGACTGGCCGGTTGCATGTTTTCCATTAATCAGACACCTGTTGGCGACTGAATCGTGCTATGTGGGATCGTATGTGTAGGGTTTTGTACCGTGTTCCATTTTGTTTTGACGGTTCTTGATTCGGATGCCTGAGCAGGGAGATTTAGCCGAAAACGTGGTTTTTGACCAGTTTGTCCGCAGTAGGAAAATGCGGCCCGTCGGCGCACCGGCACCAGCGGACGGCACGTATGACTAGACCCGCTCATTTGTCACTCTCTCTGCATTATGCTGAAGCAAAGCCTTGGTTCACATGACGTGTTCTAATCCTGCTCTCACTGTTCCTTGCATGACATGTGAGTCACCTAGCCAGAACTGTGCTATAAGGCTAGTGAATATTTGAGCTAGGAAGCTTTTAGGACTCTTCTTAGTACCATCGTGTCATGGGGGAGTGTTGTGATGTGAGTCATCATCATTTGTTTCCACAATTGACTGTGACCACTTGGCCGTGTCCGTGCTCATAAATATACCTTATGCGAGCATCGTTGTGTGGTGATACACCCACCAGGAGCTACAAGACAGGTGCCATGGCGTCCCAGTAGCTTGCCGAGACCTTGTGCAATTTTTTTGCAGCCTCCAGGTTTTCTCGGTGGACTAGCCTTGGGCTCCATTTGCATGTCCCTGCATTGTGTGTCCACTGATCCATGCCGAACTTGTGCGCGTTACATCTGGCTTGAGATTCCGTATCTCGCGGTTTCGAGAATGTTGTGTAGATGCCTTTGCGCAAAGTTACGGCCAAAAAATGGTTTGGGGCATGTTGTAGGTCAAACTGGCTCTATTGTGTGTGTCCCCTCCCCTTTGTTGTGATTTGTGACGTTCCTGTCGACCTGTACAGTTTACTGTGACCACTCGGCCATGTCCATACTCGTGCAGATTCCCTGATGCAGACCCAAGCGGTACCGGCGCGTCATCCGGTGGCGGACTACCAGCTTGGAGCTGACCGACGGCGGCTGCACGCTCGCACAGAGCCGCGAGAGAAACCGCAGTGCAGCAGAGCAGCAGCAGTGAGAGTCACCGCTGCAGCAGATCCACTGGGGCCCGTTGAAGACAGCTGGTCACCGTCAACGCAGCCCACACCCATCACGTGAGACCGCAGCAGCGACTTTGCCCCTGTGCCAGCAGCAGCATAGCGGCAAAGCAGCAGCAGCAACAACGGCAGTAGCAGCGCCGTAGCAGCAGCCACAGCAGCGCGTGGCGGCTGCAGCAAGTGCAGCCGCCGCCCGCAGCCGCAGCGGCGGCCGCGGCAGCAGTAGCGAGCGGCGGAAGCGGCGGCAGCAGCAGAGCAGCAGCAGTGGCAGCAACAGTAACACAGCAGCAGCAGTGGCAGCCACGGCCGCAACAGCAGAGCACCAGCAGCTACAGCAACAATAGCGCAGCAGTAGCAGCAGCAGCAGTAGCGCGCGGCGGCGGCAGCGAGCAGCAGCCGCAGCGCGCAGTAGAAGCAGCGGCATTGTGCAGCCGCTACTGCCATTGCTGCGCACGTAGCCACGCAGTTGCTGCTGCAGCTGACAGCATAGCTGCAGCAGCAGCTGAGCGGAAGCTGCTGCACAGCCTACGCGCAGCCGCCGCGGAGCGGCTGCACGCTCGCACAGAGCCGCGAGAGAAAAAAAAGGAGGGATTCGAGCTGACATTAGCATTTCTGCTTGCTGACGTCATCAGGTCATGCTGATGTCAGCAACCACCTTCTGACGTCAACACCATACTTAGCCAAATTTTTGGCCGGAAAGTCAAAAATTGCCAGCGTCTTAACTCCTCGAGAAACGCTGACGCTTTTGCAAGGTGACAAACCTGAGCTGTCCACCCATACTGAGAGGCGACATGGACTCGTTGGACAACAAGGGGAAGGCAACAGATGATCTCTCCTCCTCCTCTTCTGGTGTCCTGAGCCCACGCTCCCAGGCCATTGAGGACCTGTGGAGCCAGGAGGTTGAGATGCGTCGCCTACAGCGGGAGTAGAGTGATGCCATCCGTACGCTGATTGAGATTCTGCGTAGCCAGTCCATAGTCCCACAGCAGGTTTCCGGGGGAGCTGCCGGCGTCGCGGTCTCTACACAGCAGTTGGCTCAGGCACCCGTTACAGGAGCTCGACCTGATCCACTAACCCGTACGCTGACTGAGCTTCTGCGTGGCCAGTCCACAGTCCCATGGCAGGTTTCCGAGGGAGTTGTCAGTGTCGCGTTCTCTACACAGCAGTCGGCTCGACCTGACCCACCACCTTCTGACCTCCTGGATGATGAGCCATTCATGCCAGGCATGACAGACGACTCCTCGGATCATGAGATTCGAGTTCTTCAGGAGCGCCTCCGTGAGCTGCAGACGGGGACCAGATCTCCTGGGATTCCTACGGTGCGACCGTCAGTCACCCGACTATCCCGGTGACTATCCACTTCCAGGAGTCTTCCCCGTCTCTCGTCCTCCTCGGCCTGCGGTCGCCCTCCCCACGGAGCGGCAACCCAAGGACTTTGAGACACCACCACCACGGTACATCACTGAGGATGGCTTCGACTGCTGGGAGATCCTCTTTCAGGTTTGGGCTACTTCAGAGGGCGTGTGGCCCTACTACCACAGCCAGTACCAGCCTACAGACCAAGCACAGGTGCTGACAGCAGCCAGGGTGATGCGTGGCCTCCTCTATGCCATGCCACGCGAGACCGTCGTCGGCTTTCATCCTTTCCTTGGCGAGCCTGACACAGGCACCGGCGCCGATCCACACGGAGGCTGGGATCTGGCCCTATCCTTGCTGGCCGCAGAGACGCACGCCACCCGAGCAGCACACATTCGTGCCTTCCACTCTCTCCGTCAGAGGCCTGAAGAGCCTGCAGCCGATTACTGGCGACGCACCATGCGCATCTACACGTGTCTTGGGACCTCCGGAGGCACCCAGCTGTGGGCGCTCCGTACGATGATGCTCGGAGTTCGCCTTGAGTATACTGACATCTGCACATGGTACAGCGACGTCATCCTTGAGCCCTTCCAGCCACTCTGCAACTTCTCCCTTGGACGCATCAGCTCTTCCTCCAGGTGACTTCAGCCCGCGAGGCAGCCGTGGCCCATCAGGAGACTGCCCTTGCTGTAGCAGTCGTCGCATCACCACCATCATCCCTCCTGCAGTCTCCTTCTTCATCGTCCATCACGTCCTCGTCTTCCTCCTCCTCTTCGGTCCCGCCCACACCCACTTAGACACAGGGTGTTACAGCAGCAGCTCAGGGGAAGAAGACGAAGGGGAAGCGGGGACCAGGTCAGCAGCAGTCACAACAACAGTCGTCCTCCAGTGGTAGCAGTGGACGTTCCGTTCACTGCTACAACTGTGGCGGCACCCATCGCTACATCGAGTGCCAGCAGTCGCTCGACTGGGTACGGATTTCTCATGGGCTCCAGGCTGCACACGCCCTCCGTTCCGCGTCCAGCACGTCAGCCTCGCCTTCCTCGGGACGCATGGCAGCCACGACTGCATCTGTTCCTGCTTCTCCAACGGCGAGTAGCAGTGATCCGGACCCACGCGACCGCACCATCGCCGAGCTTCGTCACCTTCTGGTGCTCCGCTTTCAGGGAGGTGCGAGTGTGTTGTCACAGCCGAGTGATTCACAGACTGTCGGTCCGTATGTCCATGTGGCTCGGGATGACTCGTGTGGGGGGACACAGTCGGCATGTGATGATGATGGGCCTGACTGTACAGATTGGATTCATGAGTCCCACCTTTGTGCCCTTAGTCGTTTCTCCCCACCTGTTGCTCAGCGTCCGTCTGAGGCCGAGTGTTCCATTGCCCGTTGTACAGTGACGTCCTCCAGTCGTGATGCCGGTGGTACTTGGATCATCGATTCAGGTGCCACTCATCACATGACGTGTCGTCGTAGTGAATTCGTTGTTCTCGGCCCTGTTGTGTCTGTTTGTTCCGTTTGCACCGGCTCTGGTCAGTCCTTGCCAGTCCAGGGTGTTGGGGCCGTGCGCTTCGATGGTCCGTCTTGCCCCTTGTATCTCTCGAAGGTACTGTTTGTGCCTGACCTTGAGCTCAGTTTGCTTTCTGTACGTGCTTGCACACTGATGGGACTCTCTGTGGAGCACACTGCCGAGTCCGTGACTGTGACTGCCATTGACACTCGCAGCATTGTTCTGCGTGCCTCTGTTGTGGATGACCTGTACCGTGTTTCCCGGACTTCTGCTCCTTGCTCCCCTTCCCCTTCAACTCGTGTTATCGTCACTGGTGTTCTGTCTCCTGAGCACCAGCGATTGCTTCATCGCCGTCTGTGTCATGTGGGCTCCGACACTGTGTCGAAGCTCATTTGGACACAGTCCGCTCTCGGTCTTGATGCGGCTTCTTTCGAGAAGCCGTCCAAGACCGACTGTCTCTTCTGTGCTCAGGGTAAGATGCATCACTCCACCTACCCTGACTCACATTCTCGTGCACTTCGCCCTCTCGAGTTAGTCCATTCGGACCTTCTTGGCCCTCTTCCTGTCGAGTCTATGTCTGATAGGGGTCGATACATCCTGACTCTGACTGATGACTTCACTCGGATGCGGTGGGTCTACAGCCTGCGCCAGAATAGTGACATCGCTCTCGCGGTTCGCCTCTGGCTAGTGATGGCTGAGCGTCGGTCCCGCCACACGCTGCACACCTTCCGATCGGATCGTGGCGGCGAGTTTCTAGGCAAGATGAATAACTTCTTTGCTGAGCACGAGATTTTTCACCAGGTCTCTGCTCCTGCTACTCCTCAGCAGAACAGTGTTTCTGAGCGTTGGAACCGCACCATGGAGGATGCGGTTCGCGCTATGCGGTCTGAGTGCGGTCTCCCAGAGTCCTTCGCTTTTGAGGGCTTTGCCTACATGACTTGGGTCTGGAACCGCCTCCCGCACGGTCCTCTTCCAGAACACGTTACACGGTATGA
>SZWC01004305.1:0-10000 GCA_023375785.1 Penium margaritaceum
TGTGGGGTACAATGGCTTGTGTGTGGTACAAGAAGGATGACCGCACTGGCAAACTCTCGCCTCGCGGTCGCATGTGTGTATTCCTAGGGATAGCGCCACAGTCAAAAGCCTACAGGTTTTGGGACCCTGAGGCAAGGAAAGTGGTGGAGAGTCGTGAGGCACTCTTCTACGAGCATCTCACATATGCTCGATTCAAAACAGACCGCCAACGACCTCCACCGACAGAGATCACAGGACCAGTCGTCTCTGATCATGTCTTGTTTGATGCTCCAATGCGTGTGCCCAGCCCCACGGAGCCCCCTCGTGAGCCTTTTGTGGCTCATAGCCCTGAGGTCTCCAATGAGGTATCCAACCGTGACGACAACGAGAGCGTGGGAGAGCCTGAGAGGCTAGGAGAGTCGCCCCGCCAGATGGATGAGGCACCAATGAGCGATGGACCTGATTCCCCTCCCGGGGTCATCCCACTAAGTTTCGAGGAGCTTCACTTCCCAAGTCCCATTGAGCGGGCACTAGAGGAGCTCGGTCAACACGAGCTGCCTGAAATACCAGTCTCACCAGCCGACTTCCCACAAGAGCGGCACGCTCCAGTCGAGGTGTTCGAGCCCTTCTCCCGGGCTCCTGGTGGTCGTCTTCGAGAGCGACCTCCACCCTCACGACGGGGACTTGGATTCACCATGCACCCCAACCATCCAAGTGGTGCACACGTGCTTTTGCTTGAGTCAGCACATGCCAAAGATGCGACAGGCCTCATGGAGANCGGGACTGGGAGTTGCATCAGATGGACGTTAACAATGCGTTCCTCTATGGGACTCTGGAGGAAGAGATTTACATGGTGCAGCCTCCAGAGTTCGAGGATGGTACAAACCGAGTGTGCCGCCTGCGGAAGGCCCTGTACGGCCTCAAGCAGGCACCTCGATGTTGGAACAAGGAGATTTCTAGCACCTTGTCTAGAGGTGGGTTTCATCAGAGCACAGCAGACCCTGCGCTGTTCATCGGTGGCACACCGAAGTGTCCCGTGTATGTCCTTGTCTATGTTGATGACCTCTTGATTGCATCACCCAGTCTGCCGGCTGTGACTGCCGTGAAGGAGCTCTCGCGGACACAATATCAGATGAAGGACCTGGGAGAGGCGGACATGGTCCTCGCATGCAGATCGAGCGCTCTCGTCCTCAAGGAACACGACGTGTGCACCAGGAGAGGTATGTGCGCATGCTGGTAGAGAGGTTTTCTGATGACCTCCAGCGTGTCCGCCATGCCTCGACGCCGATGACCCCTGATGGTCAAGTTCTTGTGAAGCGCATCGCTTCTGAGCGTCTAGGGAGGGAGGCCCCTCCGACGCCCTACCAGGCGATCTTGGGGTGCCTCATGTACCTCTCCACCACCACGCGCCCGGATGTTGCCTGCCCCGTGAACATCCTGGCGCAGCATGCACAGGCTCCTAGGAGTGGGCACCACAATGCTGCAGTTCATGTCTTACGGTACGTGGTGAACACTCCAGACATGGGCCTAGAGTTCCGAGCCCGACCGGGACCGGTGGTGGTTGAAGGGTTTGATGGTGTCGGACTGGTCCCCGTGCCCATTGAGGGATACAGTGATAGTGACTGGGCGAGTGATGCAGATGCTCGGAGTCGAGGAGGGTACGTCTTTCTTCTTGGAGGCACAGCTGTCTCTTGGCGCAGTGGCAAGCAAGGATGTGTAGCACGCAGCACAGCAGAGGCTGAGTACATGGCTCTGGGGTCTGCTGCATGTGAGGCTGCATGGCTGCATCGCTTGTTATGTGAGCTGCATGTTCCTCTCTCGCACATTCCCATCAAGTGTGACAGCACAAGCGCACAGGCCATCGCACGCAATGATGGTGTGCTCCACAGTCGCACTAAACACATCAATGTTGAGCACCATTTCATTCGTGACCTGCTCGCTCGTGGCATCATTAGTGTGGTGGACGTGCGCACAAAAAAGCAGCTTGCTGACTTCTTGACCAAGTCACTGTCTCGCGCTTTCTTCCAAGACAATGTACATGGCATTGGCATGACACGTTGCACTACTACACGAGTATGACTGGTCCCACGGCGCATTCACACACATGCACGCATTCGGTCCATGGGAGAGTGTTGAGTTTTGTCCCTCTGCGGGTGTGTGTGTGTGTATGCGCGGCAGGACGGGGACAGGGCCGCCGCTGAGTGCTATTTGGGCCGATGACCTCCTGCAGTTGGTTGCGTGGCGAGACTGGTGGACGCTGGGTCCGAGTTCAGGTCCGGTCGCGGCCGGGCCTCTGCCGTCACGTGGATAGCCACCGGGGATGACCACGTCATGTGGAAGTCCCAGGTTCAACCCCGCTGGCTTAGTAAAACTGCAGGATGGCTTATCGCCTGATTGAGAGAGGATGGTGCCCTGTACCCCATAGTCTAGATTTTGGGTGGTATGACTCTAGGTGTGCCAACCTTGGCAGAATACTATAATGTCGCTTGGGTGCTTATTGTGTTTTTCGGACCTTGACTTTAATGACCTTTCACGCCCCAGCTGCTGTGCCTTGCTCTCCATCAGCCCCGACCAGCTCAGCTCCCCCAAAGGCAAAGGGCAGCTGAGACTGCAAGTGGGCAAGGCGCTGGAGCTCGTAGTCGACAGACCCCACCTGTGTGGTTGGGGGAACCTGCAGAAGCTGGAGTACAGCCTCCCAGATAGCCGTGTCAAAGCGGTGTAGGATGGATAGCCAGCTGTCGTCAGGCGGGCACGCAGAAGTCCACCCGAGGGATGATGCAAAGGCGGTGCAGAAGCACGGTCGCCTGGACATCCTCCATCCGGCACAGCTGAGAAAGGCGGCGCAGCTGCTCCCAGAGCCACCCCTCCGCCCACCGACCCCGGGACTCAGCCGAGCCCACCGGACACCCCAGCAAAACCATGCCATCCCGACGACAGGGTAGGCTTGCTAGAACCAGCGGGACAACCGCCTCAGAGCACCGCAAGAGAAGGCACTTCCGTGGCTGGATATGCAAACCGCGGAGTGCAGCTGCCTCAGTCATGGCTGTGAAGGCGGCGACAAGAAGCTGGGTAGGGGCCGTCACCGTCGCATCATCCTTGAAGGTACCTACGTGCCCGTAGCAAGACCCCTACGCACCTCTCAGCCGCTGGGTCCTTGCCTCCAAGACCGGAGCCAAGGCCAAATCAAACAGTGCCGGCCCAAGGGGGTCCCCCTGGCGCACACCACGGGCACTCTCCACCACCGCCGGCGCACTGACGCCAAACAGGAGGAGCTGCGCCGGGTGAGTGTAGAACTGGTGAAGGAAGGGGATCCACGACCCCAGGCCCGGTCGCGCACTGCCTCAAAGACCGATGCCCGCTCTACCTCGTTAAAGGCGTTGCGGACATCCAGCCAAAGGAGCCAGAAAGAGGGGTTTGCTAAGAGGATAGCGCGCACACCACAAACCAACACGCCTGCCCCTCAGAGATCCCCACACCAAACTGGTGGGGCCGAAGAGCCGCTGTGAGCCTGGATTTGTCTCGCAGAAGAAGAAGACGACCTGCAAGACGAAGCCAAGCCTCTCCCACCGCCAACGGCCGCATACCCTCCTCTTCCGTAGCACCCTTCAGGATGGGGATGAGCCGACCGCGGCCCAAGCACTCCGCCGTCGCCCGTGGCATAACGCTGTCAAGCATAGCCCGCAGAACCCCTGTCAAGCCCTCCAGACCACATGCGGAGTCCAGGGCAAGGTCGCACAGAAGGTCCGAGGTGCATGCCAGCGTGGAGCCGCGCCTCAGAGGCACTCCGACGCACTCGCGGGGGTGGACAGAGTGGACCCTGACGGAAGGACAGGTCGCCCAACTGCTCCTGGAAAGAAGGGACCCTGCAGAAGAGCACCTGGAAGTGGAGAAGAAGCATCCAACGGCTGCAGAGCATGTCGGGGTAGAGATCCGGCTCCAGGACCCAAGAGCAACAGCGCTGGAAGAGGGCGCTCACCCGGCGCCGGATAGTATCATAGAGACGGGCTAGTACAGCGGGAGCTTGCACCATGTGCTCCCAATCCCCACCCGCCAAGCGCACTGCACCCCCAAGCCGCTCCCAGGCGAAGCCCTCCAAGCTCTCCCAGGCCGTGGAGACACCATGGGAGAGGCCATCTGGAGACGCCTGACGCCTCTGCTGGAGCCCCTCCAAACCCTGCAGCACCAGATCCTGCGTGACCAGAAGCGTCTCGGCGTGTTGCGCTACCAAGTCTTCCGGGACTCCAGCCACCTGTCGGCTACCCGGCGCCTGCAGCCGCAGCGCCATCCTCGACAGGTAATCAGCAACACCATTGAGTTCCCGGCCAATCAAGTGGAAGACGATCGGGCCAATCCCATCAGCCACCGCTCGTGCAGCATCCCGTCAGCGCCGGAGTCAATCCACCACGACCCTCGCCGAGACCCCCATGTGGGAGATAACCAGTCGCGAATCCCCCACAAAGACAAGGCCACGTATGCCCCGCTCCCGAGCCAGCTCCAAACCTGCCAGAAGGGCAGCATACTCAGCATCGTTGTTGGTCACCTCCCCTGGGAGGCACGACCAGGTGGAGGAAAGAGGAATCCCCTGAGGGTCGAAAAGCACCGCCCCAGCACCCCCCACCCTGGACCCAGACAATGTCGCTGCCCCGTCAAAGAATACCTAGTGATGGCGGGACGGCGGATGGGAAAGGGCGAGGGGGGGAAGTGGAAGGGAGATGGGGGAGGTAGGGCAGCGGGTCAGGGGGAAGAATAAGCGGGAGGGGAGGCGCGTCCACAAGAGCAGGGGAGTGCGGGGAGAGGAGGTGAGCGGTGGAAGCGTCCACGTCCTGTAGGGGTGGGGCCTGAAGAAGATAGTCGAGGTCGGAGAGTGAGAGCGAACGAGGGCGCCTGCGTCAGTACTGGCGCAGCCCTCGGCTCACTGTAGCGGCCGAAGACTGGGGTCCCTGCCCTGACGGAGCCCACTGCATCAGGGTCCCCAACTGCAGCTCCCCCTGTCTTGACTGCGGTGGCAGCTGCTGTAGCTGCTCCAGTGGCCGCTCCTCACGCTGCCACTGATCCAGCTGAAAGATCTCCAGCTGCCGCTGTGGATGCACATGCACCTGCACTCGCACCAGCACCTGCAGCTGGTCGCCCCGCAACCGCAACAGCCACACCTCCTGCTGCAACGGCTGAGGCAGCGAGAGGAACGTGAGAAGGGGATGCCCTAGTATCGACGGGCAAGCGTCCCAGGGCCGGGCGCCTGCCCGCGCCCCCCCCCCCTGGTATACCTCCTCTGAGATCGGCGGCAGGTCGTCCCAACGAGCTGGAGCTGCTGTAAGGAGGCCCTGCAACCCAGCCAAGAGGGGATGAAGTCGATCGGACCAGCCAGAGAGAAGATCGGCTGGAGGCGCCCCCCTCGGCCGGGCGGAGAGGGAGAGCGGCTGTGAGCGGACGTGCACCTGCTGAGCAGGCCGTCGCTGCAGCAGCAGCTGNTGCTGCAACGGCTGAGGCAGCGAGAGGAACGTGAGAAGGGGATGCCCTAGTATCGACGGGCAAGCGTCCCAGGGCCGGGCGCCTGCCCGCGCCCCCCCCCCCTGGTATACCTCCTCTGAGATCGGCGGCAGGTCGTCCCAACGAGCTGGAGCTGCTGTAAGGAGGCCCTGCAACCCAGCCAAGAGGGGATGAAGTCGATCGGACCAGCCAGAGAGAAGATCGGCTGGAGGCGCCCCCCTCGGCCGGGCGGAGAGGGAGAGCGGCTGTGAGCGGACGTGCACCTGCTGAGCAGGCCGTCGCTGCAGCAGCAGCTGTTGTTGTTGCTGCTGATGCTGCGACTGCTGTAGCGGCTGGAGCCGTCGCAGCCGCCGCCGCTGCTGCTGCTGCTGCTGCTGCTGCTGCGGCTGCTGTAACTGCTGCTGCTGCTGGAGCCGCTGATGCTGTAACTGCTGCTGCTGCTGCAGCTGCGGCAACTGCTGCTGCTGCAGGGGAGGCTGCTGCTGTAGGTGGTGCGGCTGCCGCTGACCCTGGGGTCGCTGCTGCTGCTGCTGCTGCCGCTGCGAGGGCTGCCCCGGGGCAAGGGGGGGCAGCCAGCCCACCTGATGTGTCGGCAGGTGCTGGACCTGCTGCTGGTGCTGAGAGGACACCGTCCGACGAGGAGGCGCGTGCGGGATGGGCAACCGGCGATCCAGCTCCTCCAGATCCAAATCGAGGCACCGACCGAGACGGAGCGCGAGTTTCCGCTCCTTCGGGCGGAGCCAAACCTGACCCAAGAGGAGGTTCAACTTCGCGTGCTGCGCTGGGACCCCTCGTAGCTCCCAGCGAACCGGGCCAGTTAGGTCAGCCAACCCACCAGTAAGAGGGACTAGAGGGGCCCGCCGTCATAATTTTTAAGTCGCTTTGCAAACTGACTTAAAACTTATAACCTTTCAGACACATGTCAGTGTGGAAGTAGTGCCTCTTTGGCCAGCCCTTCAACTGGTCTAGCTGCTCCATGACTCCAACCACAGGAGAGCAGTGACGTCTTCTGCCACTTGGCTGAATTAGTCACTATATTCCCCACTGCTGCCGCCGCTGCTACATTGTGAAGCACAAGAATGGCAAGGGAACAGGAGAAACAAATTAAAGGGAGGAAGGAGGTGGAGGGTAAAGGGGGGCGGGGGGTGGGGGAAGATCTGGTTTTGCAGTAAGATGGCCAGATCCCTGTTATTCTGACCTGGTTGTCAGATAGACAAAAAATTCACTGATTTGCTTTGCCATGGTATTGGGGGCCAGCCCAACTTGGTTGCTGGGAATGATGGCACCCTGGGAACCCTTGTTTCTTTCCCCTTGTTTTTAATGGTATCCAGTTGCCTTTTCTGCCTAGCCTGTTGTTCCGTGGGTGCATGCATTGGTTTCTGGTACTGTGCCAGTCAGTGGGGGCACATGTTTCTGTGATTGTAACCAAGGTATGAAGGGGGGGGGGGGTGTTCAGCCTTACATCGCTGGCAAACTGAACCTGCAAAAAGTGGGTTGGGTGGGTAAGGATAACCTTACTCAAAGCAATGCGTTCATGTTATTCAATCATCTGATTGCAGTGCCCATACTTCAGAGCCTTCAGGACGCCTGGAAGACGACTTTTGATGGGTGGAATGGCGTGGGAGACTGCAACGGAACATCTACAGTAAGGTGTAACAACGAGGGACACGTCATCAAATTGTGAGTCCGGAACCATATTTGGATTGAGTCTTCATGTGCAGCCCATGTGACTCTTCAGCAAACATGCCAATCTGCTGTCGTCAGATTGTGTCCTCTACGGGTTTGATGAGTCCCGCCTTCGTTAGCTAACTACATTTTGCTTACCAGCTGCTGGTGGCAACTGCTTCCTGCTGACGTCTGTTGCTCCATCCATGCTGCCTGATCCACCTGGCTCCTGCTACCCACTACTGCCTCGCAGGCAGTGCCTGCGACTGACGTTGGTCACTGGGGCACACGGTGACATGGATAAGCACGTGTGCCAGGAAACATCTGCTTCCCTTGCGAGCTTTTTGGTTGCGACGAACAGGCTGCCAAAGACCCATAGAACAAGCATCTGCACGGTGTCGTGTTTGTGCAACATGTCAGAGATTAACTCGACTGATTTCCCCACCACTAAACGGCAATCCGCAGAGATGCAACATACTTGCATACATCATTCAAGGTCACGAGTAGGGGGAGGTGGTCAGAAACGTGCAGCCGCACCTGTCAGTCAGCAATGGCACCATTACGGCTCCAAATGAAAATTATTTGAAAGTGTGGTTGAAAGGTTCAGTTGAATCAACTTCCTACCTGAAGTCAGGGCTCAACATTCTCTGCAAAATTGTAATTGCATTGAAATCATAGAAGATGTGAAGGCTATCTGCATGTATCGAGCAATTCCATGGTTTAGATACCTTACAGCCAAGCCATCTTTTGCTTCTTTTGTAGCACAAAGTTCTGAGAAACTTTGGGAGAAAATTCTTGTCAAAATCTTGGTTGAACTTAGCGATGTTCCAGAAAAAAGAATGAAGGTGAAGCAGCAAGAAGGGGCAAGAGGAACACATGGTGGAAGGAAAGCGGATTGTATAAAGTGCGAGAATTGTTGCAAGGGAGTACTAGTTCAGTACTTCAGGCACATGCAATGAAGCTCAGTTAGTGCAAGCAAGCTCCTGTGGAAGTCGGTGATTAGTTGGCACAGGTGAGAGAACATGCGCTTGCTTGCTACACCATTGTGGAGAATGGGTGGGACATCCTGGAATCCAAGTAGCTGCGTTGGGTACGCTCCCAAATAAGCCATTCTGCAAAGCAACAAAGATGCTTTGTCGTCTTAGAGCCCTCCACCGTTTTAGGCATGAAGATGAGCTCCTGAATGAGGCTTCTCTGTGAGGCAAGAAGGGCAGCACAGAGAACTTGCCTTTTCTCACAACCTGGGAGGGGTGCAGCAGGTGATTGACTATGGTGGTGTGTACGATATGCTGGACCTGCTGCAAGAAGGCTGGCTGCATGTGGAGGAGAAGACAATGGCAGCGCTGGTGATGGCGGTGAAGCCTGGGGATGGCCACGGCTAGGGCTGGTAGTTCGATTTCGATTCGATTAAATCAAATAAAAAATCGTGCAAATCGCCCGTTTCGATTTTTTTAATTCAATCGAAGATTGTGCATTCGATCACAGATCAAATTGGTCAAGGTTCCTCTCCCCCCAAATCATAATCAGATCGCAGATCATGTCTGAAATCGATTTAATCGTCATCTTGGGATTTTTCCCCCTTGGGACGTCCATACCTGTGTTTCGAGGCGTTCGATCTCGAATTAAAAAATCGGATTACTCGATTTCTACAGATCAAAATGACCGTTCTTTCGCACTCACAGGGAATTGAAATCAAATCGCCGATTAAATTGATGCCTTCGATCTGGTCGAGTGCGATCCTAATCGAGGTACGATTAGTTGAAATTCCGATTCGATCCGATACTCTGGCTCAGATTGAAAAATCGAACTACCAGCCCTAGCCACGGCACCATCAAGGCTGACGAATCAGAGCTATCGCAGGTGGATGTGTTGGAGCTTGCCTCCAACCACGCAGGGCAGGACGCAGCCACATCGCTCCTTCCGACTTGCAGCGTGGACAAGGAGGTGCACGAGATAGCTGTGCGATGATTTGAGAGTGTGTCGCCCACTGTGAGTCAGCAGTGCTGGATTGATTTAAAGCAGCTGAGCACACTCAGGAGCTGATTGAGCTGCTCACTGCTGGAGGAGGAAGTGGAGGATAAGCAGGGGCGGAGGGTGTGGGGCAGGAGGGAGAAGGCGCAGAAGGAGGTGGCTTAGATGCAGCAGGGGCAAGGAGCATCGCTGGAGAAGACAGCCTTTTCAGTCGGTTCTTTAATCAGCAGAGGGGCCGGCATTGGGGACAAACGACCGGCCTTGCTAGCATGTGTGGCAGACCGTACTGTATCATACATTTACCTAAAAAAACCTTTTCATTTCACCTTTGTGCTCCAGAGAAAGTTCCTTCTCTTTTGGGTAAATCAGGCTGAGAATTCTGGAGACGCCAAAATCTTGTGTACTCCATTGACTTGGTGAAACAAAGTTTGCGACCGTGCAACTCAACCTCGGCGGACGTGGGATAAGAGTCGCGCGTTGGAGGCTAACATGCCACGTCAGCCTGCGCACCACGACAGTTGTCCTCCTCCATTGTGGAACATCCGATGGCAGAGGTCTGAACGCACCTTTTGGCCTGTTTTCGGCAGCGGAGCTGAGATGGTCGGCGAATTTGAATTTCATGTGCATGAAGCCTAAGTGGTTTGGGCGACCACAGTAGAAATCCAAAAGACCTCGTTTTGGGGTGAAATCAAGTATCACAAAAAAGGGGTTTGAAAATGTGGTGAATTCATGAGACACTATGGTAGCTCATCTTGGTGCGCACCATAAAAACAGTACTGGTGGGTGGAGGGCCGCCAATGGTGGTCCCAGTTCAAGGTCTCTTCCTTGGTGCAGCGAGTCTCCGTTGCAAATATCTGGTGCCAGAGCACAGACATCCCGCTCAACAGCATAACCCATG
>SZWC01004305.1:15000-16160 GCA_023375785.1 Penium margaritaceum
TCGTGCCCACCGCGGGTGGGTGGTCCTCAAACAGCTGCATGGCCTGGGAGAGTGCCCTTGTGTGGATGAGGCTCCCTGCCTTCTGCCGTGCCATTGCCGCCGCCACCCCTTGCTCCTCCGCTGCCTGCCGGGTGGCAGGCCGGGCGACGAGCCGCGCCCTCGCCGCTGGCTGCACCTGGAGCAGGTCTCCAACGGCTCCTTGCGGAGGCCCGTCCAGTCCCCCGCCTCAAAATGGAGGCACCGGTCCAACACTACCTCGTCTATCGGACGAAGCTCATGGGCGACACTCCACCGGTACCCCCGCTGTCGGCAATGTCGGCTGCTGCTGAAGAAGGAGTCTCCGATGTGCTCCTCCTGGGACGGGACTCGGCAAAGCGGGATATGTAGATGGCGCTCGCGTCGTCGTGGTCCCCAATAAAGGCGGGCGGACACTCGCGGAGCGTGGACCAGCTGCGCCTCGCCCCCGGCCGGTAGTGGCACCACCCCACCCAGCTGCTCCTACACGAAAGCGTCAAAGTCCTCCCACGCCGGCGTGATCGCGACGTCGCCCGACCCCCCTGGCCCAAAGTGGGGGTCCGCCAACTCCTCTGACCCGAGGACGACGAGCATGGCCTCCCCCCCTAGCAACCAGAGGTTGTCAGGGAAGCCCGCGGATGTCGTATGCCCCGGCGCCGGCAGCCCCTGGCCCAGACAAGACAGACCGTCCGCCACCACGTTTTGCTCGCATTCGATCCAATGGTTGACGATGCGTAGCTGTAGCCACTGCTTCTGCTGCCACTGCTGTTGCTGCTGTTGCTGCTGCTGCTGCGGTCCCAAGGCGTCCCGTGCGCGGTCGCGGCGGGCACAGAGGTGGTCTACAGTCACCCGCGCGGCCCCTCACATTCGGTCGATCACTAGCCGGGAATCTCCAACGCAGACGAGTTCCGTCACGCCCGCCTGCTGCGCCAGGCCGATGCCGAGGAGCAGCGGGGCATACCCTGCGTCATCGTTGGTGGCGGCGCCGGCGAGTCCTCCCACGCCAAGTAGAGGGGGACCCCCTCCGGGTCGAAGAGGATGGCACCAGCGCCCCCATGGCGGTCGCCGCCGAGGTCCGCGGCGCCGTCAAAGAAGAGCCAATGTGGGAGAGAGGTGAAGCCACGCAGGAGGGGGGGGGGGGGGGG
>SZWC01004305.1:20577-31878 GCA_023375785.1 Penium margaritaceum
TCCCCCCCCCCCCCCTCCTCACCCTCTCCTACAGGGCTTCACCTCTCCCCCACATTGGTTGTTTTTTGACGGTGCAGCAGACCTTAGCGCAAACCGTTGTGGGGGGGGCGGCGCCGTCCTCTTCGACCCGGAGGGCGTCCCCCTCCGCTCGGCGTGGGAGCGACTTGCTGGCGCCGCAACCAACAATGATGCAAAGTACGCCGCTCTACTCCTCGGCATCGGCCTGGCACGGCGGGCGAGCGTGACGGAGCTCGTCTGCGTCGGGGACTCCTGGCTGGTGATCGTCCAGATGCGAGGAACCGCACAGGAGACGCCTTGAGGCCGCAGTAGCAGCAGCAGCAACATCAGCAGGAGCCGCAATAGCAGCAGGAGTAGCAGCCCTTGCTACGTGCCCTCTACCACTGGGTCGGACGCGAGTACAACGTAGTTGCAGACGCCTTGGCTCGCCTGGGCCAGGGGCTAGCGGCGTCGGGTCGTGCGACATGCGCAGGCCTCTCTGATGACCTCTGGCAGCTAGGGGGAGAGGCCCTGCTCGTCGCCGAGCAGCTCGTTGTCTTGGGGGTGGAGTTGGCAGACCCTCGCCTCAGGCCAGGGGAGACAGGTGACGTCTCGATCACGGGAACCCACGCCGACGCGTGAGCGCCATCTTCGGCTGCTGCTGCGCCTGGGTAGTCGCACCGGGCCTCTCCCTAGAGGACCTCTACAGCCGATGGATGCTCCTGCGCCACATATTGATCTTGCTCTGCCCAGTCCCGTCACAAGAGCAAATCAGAGACCCCTCGTTCAGCAGCGGCCGCCGGTGGCGGCAGCGGGGGCACCGGTGGATCGCACATGAGCTTTGGCCGATGGACAAGGTGGTGCTAGAGCGGTGTCTCTGCTTCACCAGGGGACTGGGCGGGCCTCCTCAAAGAGGCGCGGGAGGAGGTGCGGCGGGCAGCTCGAGCGCGGGTCGTCGCGCGACCCGCCACCCGACAGGCAGCTGCAGAGCAGAGGGTGGCGGCGGCACTGGCACGGCAGAAGGCGGGGAGCCTAGTCCACGCGGGGGCACTCTCCCGGGCCATGCCGCTGTTCGAGGACCACCCGCCGGCAGCAGGCACAGCGGCGACGATGTTGGCCCTTCGGGATCGGCACCCCCCCGGGCGGGTCCCCATATCGGAGTGGGTTCATGAGTACGAGGACCCCGCGGGCGATGGCACCGATCTGATCACAGAGGAGACGGTGGAGGAGGTCCTACGCGAGGCGCCGCGAGGGTCCAGCCCGGGGCCCCTCGGCCTCACCATGGACCTACTCCGAGACCTCGTCATCGACTGACCCTTCGCCCTCACCAGCGTCCGCGCCATGCTCTGCACCGTCCTCGACAGGTCTTTACCGCAGCGGGCCGCCGACTGCCTGGGCCGGAGCACTCTCATCCCCATCCTCAAGGGGGAGACGGAGCAGGAGGGCGTACATCTCATAGCGGTGGGGGAGGTGTGGCTACGGCTTACGGGGAGCCTCCTACTCCGCGACAAGGCCAAACTCGGGGCCGCCTTGCGTCCTCTTCAGTACGGCGTGGGGGTCTCGGAGGGGACGGCACTGTTGGTTTGCTGGGTTTGGGCCGTGCTGGCTGCCAACCTGACCTTCTGGATGCTGCGGCTAGACATCGCGAATGCGTTCAACGAGGTCGAGCGTGCCGCGGTCTTTGAGGCGGTACACTCTTCGGGCCTAGGAGTGTGGATCCCTTACCTTCGGCAGTTTACGTCCAACTAGCCTAGCTTCTCTTGGACACTCCCACGGTCCTGAAGAGTGCCCAGGGGGTGCAACAGTGCAACTCCCTGGGCCAGCTCTTTTCGACCTAGCCCTTGGCCTGGTCCTAGAGGCTGGTTTTCGGACGTTGGTGGAGGCGGATGGCAGCCGACAGGGCCATGTGGGGGCCTTCCAAGATGATGCGACCGTCTGTGGGCTGCCACAGCTCCTTGTGGCCTGCATGGCGGCCATGGTGGAAGCAGCGGCAAAACAGGGACTTCAAGTGCAGCAGGGAAGTGTTTGCTGTGGCAGCGGTCAGGAGCAGAGGTGCCGCCGCTCTTGACAGACCTTCCTTGGACGCTTCAGGGGGTGCAGCTGCTGGGGTGCCCTGTGGGGGTCGAGTCCTTCCAGGTGGAGTGGGGAGAGCGGTGGCTCCAGGAGCAGGTTCGCAGATTGGAGCAGCTGGGCCGCATGGAGGACGTCCAGGCGGCAATGACACTTCTCCGTCTATTTGTCATCCCCCGCGCCGACTTTTGCGCGCGAGCACTCCCCCCACAGCCCTGGTGGCTGCAGATCCTGGACCGTTTCGACGCAATAGTGTGGGCGACGGTCCTCTCCTTGCTTCAGCTTCATGGCTCGGAGGATGCAGAGCTGCAGCGGCTGGCGCGATGGCAGCTGGAGCTGCCACTAAGCTCCGGAGGAGCCGGCCTCCTCAGCGCCCGTGGCCGGGCGCCCCTTGCCTATACCTGTGCGACAGGGTCCCTCTTACACGCCCTCGCGTCTGAGTTCGGTCCTTTCTCCCTGCAGGCCGGGACCTCGACTTCCTCTGCCCGCTTTGGGGGCAGTTAGAGCGGGAGCTGCCGCAGCCAGTGTTCCAGGCGTTCGCATCCATGGAGGCCCTGCGCCAGGGCGTGGAGCCGAGGCTCTACCAGCAGCTGAGCGTGCTCTTCTTCTCGAGCCGTCGGGAGCGGTGGGTAAGGGAGGCTGGGGTGATCGCGTTGCGCCATTGCAACTGCGTCCGACCCACCTCGTGTGGGCCTACCACAGGCTGCTGCTGTCGGGCCCAGAGCAGGTGCTGGGCCACAGCCACGCGGGGGAGCTCCCTCTGGCCGCAGGCTACGCCGACCGGCATCACGGACAGGACCTACCTATCAGCGGAGGACTTCTGCCTCCACGCCCAGCTGTGGTTGGGCCTCCTCTTGGGCCACCTGGAGCAGGTGGGCCTCGACGTGCTGGAGCCGGCCGGAATGACGCGACTGGAGAGGGACGGGGGGGCGGTGTGGCGTGTCCACAACGCCAACCGCGACGAGCTAGTAGACATCTGCCGGGAGCACCGCCTTACCGTCCATATCGAGCCGACGCAGGTGCTGCCGCTGCCTGGCGGCCAGCGCTTCCTGCGCCCAGACGTCACCCTGGCAGACCACGCGGCCAAGACCACCTGGGTCCTAGACGTCACCACCGTGGATGCACAGGGATTGCGGGCCACTCGGCCAGGGGCGGCCGTGCGAACGGTGGAGTGGGGCAAGCAGTCCCTGTACGCAACGGCGCCGCGCAGGGGACA
The DNA here is from genome assembly GCA_023375785.1 of Penium margaritaceum. Taxonomy (NCBI): domain Eukaryota; kingdom Viridiplantae; phylum Streptophyta; class Zygnematophyceae; order Desmidiales; family Peniaceae; genus Penium; species Penium margaritaceum. Next base: position 23,861 of record SZWC01004305.1, read on the forward strand.
CTTCTACTGCCCGCTGGCGTGGGAGACCCTTGGCGCCTGGGAGACGAGTTCTGGACCTTCCTCCCGCGGCTGGCGCAGCTCTGCCTCGCTCGCGGCCCCGCCAGTGCTCGGCCGAGGCCTTCGAGCACTGGGCCCAGCACGCGGTGGCAGTCCTGGTTCAGTGCACATCCCTCGCCGGTGTCCCCGCCCAGTGCGCCGCCATCCGCCACTACACCATCACTCACTCCCGGTCTCGGGCCCCGTTCCCGCCGGAGGTCGCGCCGGTTGCTCGGCGTGAGCGTGTGTGCCAGGCCTCGGTGTTCTCTGACTTATGCGGGGTTGAGCCCGCCCTTGTGGACACCTAGCTTACATGTCTTGTGTGCTTATACCCCGAAGATGTGCCGGTCAGGGGGGGCTTTGCATGCTTTCCTCATATCAATAAAGCATCTGTTCACAAAAAGTAAGAAGAAATGTGCTGTCACATGGATGTGATGGGATACCTGTACCATGCAACATGATGTGAGTGCCTTTCCCCCATCATTTGCAGTTTGTTTGTGACAGGCACATCCATGTTTTCATTTCAATACTGGTACCATTTTATGTGCAGATACCTGTTCTACAACCAACTGACTGGCAGCATTCCAGCTTCCATAGGTTCCCTCGCCAACCTTCACTTCCTGTGAGTAAAACTGCTGGTGAGAGGGAGAAACCTGATGTACGTCACAGACCTTGTGGCGGACTGGTTTTGGCGCAAACATGAAAATCTGGGCTTCAGTGGATGAGGGATGAAATGCAATGGCCATAGTATTTGACCATGCCTTGTCTCTTCCCTACCATCCAGTAATTCCCCCCCCCCCCCCACTCCCCTCCCTCTTTGGACATGTAGAACAAGGCACTGGTAGCTCACCTGTCCCTGCTGGACTACACGTTTTTGCTTTTGTGGCCTTTCAGTGCTATAATGCTCTGTGAAGGAGTTTGGGAAGTTCTGGACCTCTCCAGGATGAAGGTCAAAGTAGAAGCTCGACCAAAACACAAACATGCTCACAGTGGCCTACAGCTTTTCTCCCTTTGCTCAAATTCCCTCAACTTTGCTTTGAGAATTTTCTTGTTTTTTTTTTCAGGTGACTGGTTTAGTCACTGCTTGTTGCATCCCCTCTTTGGTCACCAGTTGTAAGCCGTCACTTGCATTAGAAGGACGACCTGATCGATGCAATGTGACGTGGTCCTTCAACTCGCGGTACAAATCACTCTTGATACTTCATGATGTTTCTCGCCAACACTCTTCGAGCTGCAGAGAATTGTATAACAATCAACTGACTGGCAGCGTTCCAGACTCTTTTGGTGGGATGAAAAATCTTCAGTACCTGTGAGTGTCAACAATGGGAGGAGGCTCGAGGTCCTGCTGTGTATAGCTACTTCCTAACTTGTTGTGCTGCGTCCCACATCTGCAGCAGTTCTAGGTTGAATTGGATACGAATCCGTCGAGGTCCATCGTCCTGTCACCCAGGGGTTTCCAAGGGGTAACCTTGACCAGGGAAGCCTGCACAAATCCTTGGTATTGATGTACGTGGTGGGTGATGGTATCTTTCTCGCCGCTGCAAAACATCCGCAACCATGGATGCTTGCAGCACTTCGTAGTTCTAATCTTGGTGTATGGAAAGATGAAGGGCTGACAGCTCCCCGAAGGACTGAACGCTTCTCAAAGGGGTGAAAGGAATACAAATGGACCAGTTACACTGGTTGCTGCATGCAATGTTGTGCCTGTTTTTCAAGTTATAGAATTACTATGATCATACGACAAAATCTGACTGTGTGATCACAGGAAATTCATGGCTTTAGTGTCCTATGAGTTTTTTCACATGTATTCGACAGCCTTGGTGCGATGGTTAGCTATCGCCATGCTTCGTGCAACACATCACGTGCTATGTGGTCCCAGCTGAGTTCCTTCCTCCGTGGTTGACAATGGACCAACTTCATTGTGATGGTAAATGCTAGCACTTGGAGAGCTCAAGGGCTAAGGGCAGCCAGAGGACGTGACTGTGCATCAAAACATACAGTTGCAGAGTCCCCTCATCTTCATTACAGCAAGCTTCATGACATGCCATGTTCAGGCTCGACTGTTTTCCAACCATGGTGTAAAAAATGTCATACACAAGGTCCATCAGCGTCAGGATTCTGTTGTCTACATGTATCCTCCTGAGGAAAAACAGGAGAAGCTCATTCCTGTATGGTGTACTCAAAGCAGTTGGGTCAAAGTGCGGTGGCGTGAATGAGCGAAAAGAGGCGGTATGAGAGTGGCTTCATGATGCATGCATGGAGGTACATGCGTCAAGCCGAGCCAGTCCTAAAAAGCACTTCTCAGCCGAGGAATATCTCTTTTCATGTCTCCATGCAGGTATTTCAGCGATGCTCACTTCTTCCAAAGTTCTCTGTGTAGGGTACCTTCACCATCAGAACAACTGGAGTGATCCACCCCAAAAATCGGAACGCAATGCTCATGGGAAAATTGCAATTGATTCTTTTCTCTTTTTTTTTGGAAAAATCTTGATCAATGAGAAGGAACATGCAAACGCCGCCCCTGACCGGCACAACATCGGGGTATGAAAGCATGCAAAAGACGCCACCCACGGCACAAGAAGGTGGAGAGGAAAAGCAAGGAAACAAGCATCAAAGACTGAGGAGACTCTCCTTGCTGTCCAACGGCACAGTGTAGCAAAGGTCGAACAGCGTAACAGGGCCAAGGGGCGACGGCCGCGGCAGCTCAACAGGCGTGACACTGCCCAGCGCCGGGTCCAGTCTCCCATGCCACAGGCCCAAGTTGTGGAGCACGCAATACTGCTGCCGAATCCCAGCAACAGAGAGCCGCTGCGCGAACAACGACACCGCCCATGCCGACCACCCGGGCTGGTCAGTCTCACTGCGCCTGCCTCGACCCCTCTCGAGGCACAACACCGCCAAACGACGGACGAGGCGCCAACAATCCGGATCAAGACCGCCGAAGCTCCCCCAAGCCACCGTGCGCAGCCGGTACCCCGGCTGCTGCGCAAGGGCGGCCTTGTAGTGTTTCTCCTTCGCAGGCTCCGCCGCCGAAAGAGCCAGCCCCTCCTCCTTCACCTTGTCCAACTGGGCGTCCACCGTGGTGACGTCCACCACCCACACTATACCCTGGGCCGAGTCGAACACAAGGACATCCAGGCGTAGCCCCCCCGGCAACAAGCCCTCCAGCTCCACCATCGCCCGGAGGGAATGCTCCGGGCAAATCTCCGCCAACTTGTCTCGGATGGCATGGTGGACACAAATAATCGGCTCAGACCCCGCACGATGCGTTTCATTCTTTTCCAAGAATGAAAGCTACACTAGGACAGGTTGAAGTGAAAAATCAACACTTTGTCAATGTTGAAGTTGTCAAGGCCGGAACGAAGGGAGAAGGCAGTGCCGCCATTGCAGGTAGAAGCTCAAGACAGTTTTTCTTGATCAGTCTGCTTTCTTATGGGCACTTCTCTTCTGAGTTCAAACTTCCTTTGCATTCCGACAGTCTTCTCATATGCCAATCCTCCTTTCCTATGTTCACACTTTTCCATGTGAGGTGCATTGCAGCTACATCCATAACAATCAACTCACAGGTACTCTGCCGCCCACACTCATGGCACTGGTGGCCCTAAACATCTTGTGAGTGTACGTCTTCTTTGAGCATTGAGCACCTTGAGCCTCAGGGTGCTCTGCTATTGGGAAAGGAGCCGTCCGGCTCAGTTTCAGGTCCACAGGAGCAAGTTCCAGGAAACTTTTCAGATGCCTACTCCGATCGTCGATCCGTCTTCACCATTGGAAAGATCAGGTGGCAAATTATCTACGGTCCAAGTTTCAGGCCGATCCAACGGTCGGATTGGGAGATATGAATTTTCGAAGTTTCAGGGATCATGGACCGCCGATGTCTGGGTGGCCATGGGCGATGGCTCCATGCCTTAGCCTGAGAAAAGAAAAAGGCAAGAGGTCCAGGGTCAAGACCTGATGGGACAAATATCCAAAAAGGTTATTGGTCTTAGGATTGCCTTGTCAGAGTACGCTGACTAGGATAAAGGTACCTCACCTTACTTTTTAGGTGAGGTGAGATCCTTGTGTGCTAGTCATGGACACATGGCGATTCTCCATGAGTTTGTGGGTGATGTGACCACTAGGAGTGTGCCATGAGAGCATTCTCTAGCTCTCTAGGTCGTGTGTGATTGGTGAGCATGATTGTTGGGCTGATTTCCTCCCTTGTGTGAGATTGTGGACTCCAGTGTGTGAGCCTTAGCCTCCATGGCTCAGTGGTGTGGCTTGTGAGAGGGCTGACTTGCCCAAGCTCTAGCTCTATATGTACTCCATCATTTTGAGTGATTCAACAACCATTCTTCAGCACAACTGATGCCCTTTCAGTCCCACATGCTCGTTGCTCCAAGGCTCCCTCTCTCCTCCAGATCCAACATTTGGTATCAGAGCCAGATTCTGCCAGATTCAGCCAGCACAGGCCGTCAGTTTGAGAGTGACGGGTTAGGGTCAAACGTTGACCAAATTTGACGATCGACCACTGGATTTTCAAGTTCGCGAGACAAGCTTTCAAACGAGCCCAAGATCGCGAAGATCCAACGGTCGGATTGACAGTTATGCTCAAAACGAGGTCGGCCAGGGCTACACTCTTCTCTATGAGTAAGACTGTCGCCTTGTGATGACCATAACTCTCTCGTTTCTTTATCAAATTTAAAAAGTGGCACATGAAAATTGTAGTATTTTTCCTAAGCTTTCCATTGGAGCAAACATATTTGCATTCCATCGATTCGTTTGGGAGAAACGCCGTTTACAAGCTGGCTGGTCTGAGTTGGAGTAGGAGCAGAAGCATACCCTGTTTTCAAGAGGGCATATCTTTCAAAATCCCCTGTTGATGACCCTGTTTTATGGGTCTATCTGAAAGCTTTTGCGCTAAATTTTCTAGTGGTGGGATCAGTTTTTCCAAATTCCTAGTCTGTTGGCATCTACAGTCCATTTTCTGTCAGACAGATTTCTGGCAGAAGCAGCAGCAGAAGCAGGGGTAGCGCCGCCACCCAAGGGCAGCGTTGAGCATCACCAAAGCTCAAAATGGCAGCAACAGGCGTGGTAACAGCAGCCCAGCCCTTGGAGAGGCTGGAAGGACGCGCCAACTTCACGTTTTGGAAGATCCGTACCCGCCTCCTTTTGGAAAAGAGGGGCTTGTGGGAGGTGATGAGCGGCGACGAGCGCGCTCCGCCTCCACAGGCAAAAGGCATCACCGCAGCTGAGGTGGTGGCGGAGAAGACGCCGCAGAAAGGTGCAGCAGATGCAAGTTCATCTACAACTGCAGCGGCGGCGTATGAGGAGTGGAAGAAGAAGGACAGGCAGGCCTATAGGTTGCTTGTCAACACCATCTTCAACCCGCATCTTCAGTACGTGAGTGACAACGCTACTGCAAAGGAGGGGTGGGACACGTTGTGCAAGAAGTATGAGAGCAAGGATCCTGCATTCCTCGTGCTTTTGGAGGAAAAGATGATGGCGCTGAAAATGCAGGGTGGTGAAGGGATGGAGGCGTACCTGGACAGGGCAAAGGAGCTGGCGAAGCAGCTGAGAGCGGCCGGCAACCCTGTGGAAGAGACGCGCCTCATCCTCCTCTTGCTGAGGGGACTCCCAACCAGCTACGACACGGTACGAGAGACGCTGGACTGCCAGTCAACACTCGACTTCGACTTCATCTGCACACACCTGGTGTAGGTGGAACTGCGTCGCAATGGCGCAAAACGTAATGGCGGCAACAGCAGCAGTGAAGCAGCTTTCATGGCGATGGGCTTACGCAACCAGCAGCAACAGCACTCCGGGCAGCAGAGAGGCAAGAAGAAGGGCAAGTGCCATTATTGCATGAAAGAGGGGCACTACAAGAAAGAGTGCTTCAAGTTCAAGAGGGACCAGAAGGAGCAGCAGCAGCAACAGCAAAAGCAATATTCTCCACAACAACAGCAGCAACAGTCACAACAACGACAGCAGCACCAATAGCAACAGCAAAACCAGACCGGCGTGCGCCATTTTGGCAACATGAACATGGCCAAGGAGGTGCGCGACTGCCTCTTCATGGCGAAGTCTGACATGTCGCAGAAGGAGAAGGCGCATCTGGCGTGGTACAAAGACTCTGGGTGTACCAAGAGTCTGACGCACCACAAGGAGTGATTTACGCAGTTGCTGTCCATCCCTCCCCGTCCTATCGCTTTGGGTGATGATCGGGTGGTCTATGCTGAAGGGATTGGGATTCTGGAGATGTGGTTAGAGACCCCGCGTGGCATTGAAGTGGGAGTGTTCCATGGCGTGCTGTACGTACCTGATGATGCGTTCAATCTTCTCTCAATATCCTCTCTCACCAACACATGACTGCGAGTTATCTTTGACGACGACTATGGCTACGTCCTCGACAAGGAAACAGGAGAGGAGTTGGCGAGGTCAGTGAAGGAAGGCGACATGTACCGCCTGCAGGGAGCAACCAAGATCCCGCGTGAGCAGAGTCTTGCAGCAGTAGTGCAGGCAATAGATGGCGAGATCTGGCATGCGCGCTACGGCCACATCGGCATGCGCGCCTTACAGCAGCTTCAAGCAAAGCAGATGGTGTGTGACCTTCCTACCATCTCTAACTTTGAGCAGCAGTTGTGCATCGGCTGTTTGGAGGGGAGGCAGCACCGGGAGGCGTTCTCTGGAGGAGGGGAGCGTGCGAAGGAGGTGTTGGAGCTGGTCCACACAGACTTGTGCGGACCGATGTAGACCCAGAGCTTTGGAGGCTCTAGGTATTTCCTGACCTTCATTGATGATTTCAGCCGTTACACTGCTGTGTACTTCCTTCCTTCCAAGGACCAATGCTTTGACAGGTTCAAGGAGTTCAAGGCCATGGTGGAGAACCAGACTGGCAAGAAGATCAAGGCGCTGCGNAAATGGGACGCAAAGAGTGCGCAGATGCTGATGATTGGCTACGACGTGGCAAGCAAGGCCTATCGCCTCTATGAGAGGGATACAGGCCACGTCATCATCTCCAGGGATGTCGTCTTCAACGAGAGCAACGTAATCGGCACCAACATTGTCTGTGAAGAGGCAGCAGAACCAGTAGCTGACGAGACAGTGGGAGCAGAAATCCTTCCTGACCCACTCTCTCCCGATCCTTCCTCTACTGTGACAGTGGGAGAATCACTCTACTCTCCCATGTCTGATGCAGCAGATACAGCAGCCTCACCAGCAGAAGCAGAGGAGGAAGATGTAACACCACCAGCAGCAGCAGTTGTACCAGCAGCACCGCGCCAGCCGCCCGCTAACGCTCCAGCACCAGGTCGCAGGTACCCTCTTAGGGTGCGTTACAAGCCTGGTGAGCGCGGCCATTTCTGGATGCTGCAGAAACCAGAACAGATGAACGTCGCAGTTGTAGCAGATTCAGATGAGCCAACGTCATACAAGGAGGCCATGACTGCACCGGACGCAGCAGATTGGGCGCAAGCCGTGCAGCAGGAGATACAGTCGCAGCTGGACAACGGCACGTGGGAGCTGACTGAACGTCCACCTGGGCGTAAGGTGATCAAGTGCAAGTGGGTGTTCAAGAAGAAGCGGGGAGCAGATGGTAACCTGGAAAAGTACAAGGCGAGGCTGGTCGCCAAGGGCTACTCGCAGCAGGAGGGCATCGACTACACAGAAACTTTTGCCCCTGTTGCAAAGTTTGCCTCTGTGCACACGCTCCTCTCTTATGCAGCAGCTGAGGATTTCGAGGTTCACCACATGGATGTCAAGACGACATTCTTGAATGGTGACTTGGAGGAGGAGATCTACATGGAGCAGCCGGAGGGGTTCGTCATGGATGGCCAGGAGCACCTGGTTTGCAAGCTGCAGAAGTCGCTGTATGGCCTCAAGCAAGCGTCGCGTGCTTGGAACCAGAAGTTGGATGCGGCGTTGCAGTGCATGGGGTTTGAGCGCAGCGAGTGTGACTACAGCGTGTATCGCTGGCAGCATGAGCATGAGATCCTCATCATCATTGT
>SZWC01004305.1:54317-65027 GCA_023375785.1 Penium margaritaceum
GGGGGGGGGGGGGGGGGGGGGGGGGGGGGGGGGTTGCTTCAATGTCGCAGAGGCGATCTGCAACTTCTTTCTCTTCAACCCATGTTCGGTGGGGACGTGTGTGGACGACGGCGTGGGTGGGTTCTTCTGTGTGTGCCCTCTGGGCTTTGTTGACGGCGAGCACTCCACAGATGGCTCAAAGACTTGCGTGCCCAGTGAGTATTGTTGCCAACGTGCATGGGGCATGCATAGGACTGCGTGCGTGGTGTGCCTGGAGTTGTGCGTGTGTCGTGCACGAGATTGTGGCTGCATGGCGTTCATTGGGGTTCCTGTATTATGCGTATGGTTGTGTGCGTGTGAAGACACTGGGTTTTCCATGTGGTGTGCGCAGGGTTGTGTGTGTGGTGTGCGTGGGGCTGTATATGCTGTGTGCATAGGTGTATGTACGTGTGCATAAAGCGCTCACAGTCTATGCAGTAAGCTATGAACGCATACCGAGAGGCTTTGGCTTGCCAGGGCTTTTCAGTGGGCAGCATTTGTCCAAGAGGATGCAGGGTTGCCGGGGATGCATGTAGAGGTGGAGCACTAGGGATCAGCAGCAGGACTCTTGTTGCAGGTTTTTGCTCAGCTTCCAGGGAATGTGATTCTCTCACACAGCGTGGAGTGTGGTGGCTGTAATTGTTATGCTCAAATTCTTAGTCTTGCAGATGGTTTGCCCAACTGACCTTAGCACACAGCATTGCAGTGGGTTCTGTGCTCGTTGAACATTTGAGGCTACGAGGTGCACAATATGAAGTCCTTGGGACAACATCTTGAATGGCAATGGAGAATGGCCAGAGAATTGAAGGCATTGCATGGCATTTTCTCGCATGGCCTCACATGGAATCACATGGCACGCCATGGAATGCAGGCAGCACTATCGGGTCGCAGAAGTACACGGTGTCAGTGGCAGGACTAACGTGTTCAGTGATTGCGGCCTCGTTCGGTCTCACTGTGGATCAGCTGCTGCAGCAGAACACCAACCCTCCGGTGATTCTATGCTGTTGTGTGGAAGTGTTTGGCTGGATAATTGGATTGACATGGAAGTGGGGAGGATGAGAGGGCCGGGGGGGGGGGGGGGGGGGACGGGCTCTCAATGGGCTGACATGTTCACAGATAGCCACAAATTTGTTTTTTTTCCTTCCATTTCATTAATGAAGGAAAGGGAGAATGCCACCATGGACCGGAAAATGCAGGTGACAGAGGAAGATACCGCTACCACCCACAGCACAGGATGGTGGACATAGAAAAGAAGAAGAAAGTAAGACCCCCAGCCCGGGGAGTCTGACTTGCGACTTGCTCCGTGACCTCATCCTTGACACCCTGGGTTTGGCTCAAAGGACCCCCCCAAGGACCTCCCTTGTCCTTGGTGTCCCCCTTGCTGAAGGGGGGACACCAAGGACGAGGGGGTTTGACCCATTGTTGTGGATGAGGCATTTTTCCAGCTAGCTGGTTGGGTCTTGTAGCTACGGGATAAGGAGAAGATCACAAAAGTGCTGCAACCTTTGCAGTTCGGGGTGGGCGTGTCAGATGGGTCGGCACTGCTGGTGCGGGGGGTGCGGGCCATATTGGGCGCGCATCTCTTGTTTTGGCTTCTCCGCATCGAGATCCACAATGCCTTTAACGAGATTGAGCACAACTGTGTATTTGAGGCAGTGTGTGACAGGGCTCTCGGCTCTTGGGTGCCTTTCCTGCAACATCTCTACATGACGCCTGGGGAGCTGTTGTTCTTCGGGGTGAGTCCGCTGGCCGTCCTGGAGAGCCAGCGCAATGTGCGACAGGGTGATCCGTTGGGGCCTGTTCTCTTCAACTTGGCCATTCTGCCGCTCTTGGAAGCGAGTGCAGCAGAGTTGCGTAGCTTGCAGAGGGCTGTGCTCGGGCACGTCGGGGCCTTCCAGGATAACACCACGATTTGCGTTGAGCCGGAGACCTTGGCCAGGTGCTTCCCTTCCATGCTCCAGGTGGCCAGCAACCAGGGGCTTCAGTTTCAGCCAAAGAAGTGTCTCCTATGGCGGCGGACGGGGGGTGCTCTTCCTGGCGTGCTGGCACGGATTCCATCGACAGTGGGAAGGGTGGAGCTGTTGGGCTATCCCATCAGGTCTGCTGGCTTTCTGAAGGGCTAGGAGGAGGAGTGGTTGCGTGAGCAGACCTGTGAGCTCGAGGTGCTACCACGGCTGGAGGATCCGCACGTGGTAGTGACGATGCTTCGGCTGTGCATTGTGCCCCGAGGGGACTTCGTTGTGCGCGCTCTGCCCCCTGACGCCCACTGGCTACGGGTGTTGCAAGAGTTTGGTTCCGCAGTGTGGTGCGCTCTCTTGGACATCCCGGGGGTGGTGGAGGTTTCGCCCGATTCCCATGCTGGCGCTCTGCAAGGGTTTGCGCGGCTCCAGGCACAGTTGCCCTTCGATGCCGGGGGCATGGGCCTTTTAGCTGCGGCGCCGAGGGTGCACCTTGCCTACACGTGTGATGGATATGAGAGTGCCAGAAAGTGACAAAAATAGGTTGCTCGATAAAAATCATCTGGCATGACAGTTGCATAGAGGATGTTCCACAGGTTCTAAAGCACTTTACGGAACTCGATTTGGAGTCCGTTTGAGTGAGATATGGACTTCCAAAGTTTGGAGATCATGGGTCGGGTTCAAGTGACGACCTGAGCACTTTGAGCTCAAAAGGCGGCAGGATTATTGGCCAGGACGGCTGAGAGCAGCCTTCAAGGAGAAAAGACGGCTGGAGGACGTCCAAGAGACTTCAAGGAAGGACCAGTCCATGATTATTAGCCGTGCAGGCCGTGCGAGACATAATTCTCCTGTGTGACAAGGTGACTGCCGCTCATCCCGCTAGGCTAGGAGTGTGCTAGAGGGTGAGCTTTGACAGAGTGGATCTCAGTGCTCCCTTAGCCAAATGAGGCATATAAGGGCTTGTTAGAAAGCTGTGATGATGTACTTTCGCACTCAAGAGTCGATTCAGACATTCGCGTTCTCTGCAGACCTACATTCGCTNCTGAACGTTGCACTACCATGGCGACATCCGCTTCTGTGGTGGCCGGCGTCAACATCGCCAAGTTCGAAGGCAAGAACTTCTTCAACTGGAACAACAACATGAAGATGGTGCTGATGGAGAAGGGTCTCTGGAGTCAGGTGGATAAGAAGGAGAGAGAACTAGCAGAAAGCTCCCTCTCCCCTGTCGAGGCCCGTACCTACCGCGAGAAGCGTGACCGCGCCCTCGCAACCATCTACCTCCACCTCGCCGAATGGCAGCAACTCCTCGTCCGTGGCATCCTCACGCCAAAGGAGGTTTGGAAAAAGCTTGAGTCCACTTATGCTTCCAAGTCAATCCTCATGAACATGCAGCTGCGTCGTCGCTTTCACACTGTGAAGATGGATGAGTCTGGATCCATGATTGACTACATCAACATGGTGAAGTCTCTCTCTGACCAGCTTGCTGCGATTGAGGACCCTGTCAAGGAGCGTGCGCTCATGCTAACCATCCTTTCTGGTCTTCCTAGCAGCTACACTCCTCTCATTGTTGCCCTGGACCAGCGTGGCGACAAGCTCTACCTCGATGATGTGGAGGAGAGCCTGTTGTTTGAGGAGGAGCGGCGCAAGGGAGAGGAGGGCGGAAGCGGACTGGACGTCGCTCTCATCACCAACTTTGGTCATGGGGGCGGTGCTGCACCAACCAGGAGCAACGGCGGAGGAGGAAAGAAGAAGGGGAACTGCCACTACTGCAAGAAGCCGGGCCATTGGGCGCGCGAATGCCGGAAGAAGAAAGCGGACCTTGCGGCTGGAGTGGGAGCGGGAAAGCAGTCCGACGCTTCCGCGAATGCAGCAGATTGGGAGAGTGGATTCGTGACAACCATCCGGGTCCTGCACGTCTCCGACACCACCACCTTGTTCTGGATCATCAACTCGGGAGCCACGCGGCACATGACGTGTCGCCGCGAGTGGTTCGTTGTCTACACCGTCATCGAGTCTCGTCGAGTGTACATGGGGGATAATCATGTGCAAATGGCGGTTGGGGAGGGTGAGATTGTATTTTGTGCTTCCGTTGAGGGCAAGCACGTGGAACGTCGTGTGAAGGGGGTGCTCCATGTTCCGGGGTTGGCAGCTAACCTCCTCTCTGTCTCATCTCTCATCTCCGAAGGCATGCAGGTTCGCTTTGAGAATGGTGGGTGCACCATCTCTGCAAGTGCAGGCCGTGTTCTTGCAAAAGCGGACAAGGAGGATGGTCTCTACCGTCTTTATGTGGCGTCGGAGAAGGAAGCCGACTCAGCGTTGGCGGCGAGAGAGGGANGTGAGATTGTATTTTGTGCTTCCGTTGAGGGCAAGCACGTGGAACGTCGTGTGAAGGGGGTGCTCCATGTTCCGGGGCTGGCAGCTAACCTCCTCTCTGTCTCATCTCTCATCTCCGAAGGCATGCAGGTTCGCTTTGAGAATGGTGGGTGCACCATGTCTGCAAGTGCAGGCCGTGTTATTGCAAAAGCGGACAAGGAGGATGGTCTCTACCGTCTTTATGTGGCGTCGGAAAACGAAGCCGACTCAGCGTTGGCGGCGAGAGAGGGAAAACACGACATCGGCCTGTGGCACCGTCGGCTCGGTCACCTCGGCTTTGGCGCCATCATCTCCATGCAATAGATGGTCCGCGGCCTGGAGCTCAAGGGGGTGAAGCAGCCTCGTGCATCGGCTTGTGAGAGCTGCATTGAAGGGAAGCAATCCCGCGCTCCTTTCACGGGGAAAGGGAAGGGGGTGACTGAGCTTCTCTCACTCGTTCACTCTGATTTGTGCGGTCCCATGCCATCACAGTCCTTGTCCGGCAAGTTGTACTTTGTCACGTTCATTGATGACAAGTCAAGGAAGACATGGGTGTCGTTCCTGGCTGGAAAGGATGAGTGCTTTGATGCTTTCAAGGTGTGGATTACTGCTGCACAGAATGAGAGTGGCAGGCGGTTGAAGGTGCTTCGCACCGATGGTGGAGGAGAGTACCTCTCCAACGACTTCCGCACCTTCCTCAAGCGTCGCGGGATCAGGCACGAGGTCACCCCACCTGGAACACCGTAGCTGAACGGTGTGGCTGAACGCGCGAACCGCACGCTCATGGAGCGTGTTCGCAGCATGCTCCAAGACGCGGAGCTCCCGCCAACCTTCTGGGCGGAAGCGGTCAACACTGCCGTGTACCTGAAAAACCGGAGTCCCACGCGCGCCGTGCCGCTGATGACACCGGAGGAGGCGTGGACGAGACGCAAGCCAACTGTGACGTACCTGAAAGTCTTCGGGTGTGGCGCATTCGTGCACGTGCCTGCCGGCAGCCGTACCAAGTTGGACGCAAAGTCGGTGAAGGCCGCCTTCCTCGGCTACGACACCATGGGATACCGCCTCTACAACCTCGCCGCACGCAAGATCATCCGCAGCCGTGATGTGGTCTTCCAAGAGGAAGTGAAGGGCTGGACGTGGAGCCCTATGACTGCTGTTCCACTTGCTCCCGCACTTGTACCTGAAGTGGGAGAAGTTCTGGTAGCAGAAGAGGATGGTGTGAAAGATGGCGGTGACAGCGGCAACGACAAAGAGGTGGAGGGAGCTGAGAAGGAGAAGGAGCCGGCAGCGGAATCTGATGAGGAGGAGCAGCAAAGCAACACATAGCAGCTGCCACGACGGTCTGCATGCCTCAACAAAGGTGCAAAAGACAGTGGGGAGCCGCTGAGGCGATCCGAGCGCCTCGCAAGCAAACAGAGGCCGTTGGAGGAGCTGGTGAACGTGTGCACCGTTCCACCACCAACGGAGTCATCTGACCTCGAGCTTCTCATCCTCACAATCACCGATGACCCAGCCACATTCGCTGAAGCCATGCGCAGCGCCGAGGCGGCAGATTGGCGTGCCGTAGTAGATGAGGAGTATGGTGCGCTCATGAAGAACGGCACCTGGACCCTCGAGGAAGCTCCACGTGGCAGCCGGGTGAGTCGGTGCCGGTGGATCTTAAGGCGCAAGCGTGGTGCGGATGGTAAGGTGCTTAGGTACAAAGCACGGCTGGTTGCAAAGGGGTATGCACAGACTGAGGGTGTGGATTACAATGAGACATTTGCACCTGTCGCAAAGTTCCCATCCATCCGAGCGATCCTCGCTCTTACTGCTGCTATGGACTGGGAGGTGCACCAAATGGATGTGACGTGTGCATTTCTGAATGGTGACCTCGAGGAGGATGTGTACATGGAGCAGCCGGAGGGGTATGTGGTGGAAGGGAAGGAGGAACTAGTGTGCAAGCTTGTGAAGGCCCTCTACGGCCTGAAGCAAGCACCGCGTGCATGGTACCACAAGTTGGATGAGCAGCTGGCTGGCCTTGGCTTTGTGCGTAGTGAAGCTGACCATGCAGTGTATGGGCGCACGCAAGAGGCAAGCCAGGTCATCATCTTGCTCTATGTTGATGATCTGCTCATTGCATCTGACTCCAAGTCTCTTTTGGACGATGTGAAGCAGTCCCTTGCTGCCAGGTTCGACATGAAAGACATGGGCGAGCTCAGTTACTACCTTGGCCTTCAGGTCAAGCGCGACCGGCAGCAGCAGACTCTGGAGTTGTCGCAGAGCACGTACGTAAGCGACATCGTCAAACGCTTCATCATGGCAGGAGCGCGCAAAGCCGCGACACCACTGGAAGTGGGAGCGAAGCTGAGCATGACGCAGACTCCCCGCGGCATGCAAGAGAGCAGCCGCATGGAAGAAGTGCCGTACCAAGCAGCAGTTGGGAGCCTCATGTACGCAGCAGTCGGCACGCGCCTCGACATCAGCCAAGCAGTGGGAGTTCTCAGCAAGTTTTGCGCGAACCCGGGNGTGACGCAGATTGGGGAGGTGACTTGGACACAAGGAGGTCGACCAGTGGGTTCGTGTTTGTGCTCGGGGGAGGTGCAATCAGTTGGAGGAGCAAGAAGCAAGAGTGCGTCGCCCTCTCCTCCACCGAAGCAGAGTACATCGCCCTGAGTGAAGCAGCAAAGGAAGCCGTGTGGCTGCGTGAGCTGCTGGCAAGCCTTGGACAGCAGCAGACCACAGCGACCACCATCTACTGTGACAACATGAGCGCCATTGCTCTGACCAAGAACGCCGAGTTTCACGCCCGCACCAAGCACATCGACCTGCGGTACCACTTCATCCGCGAGCTCGTGGCGAAGCAGGTGGTGAAGATCAAGTTCTGCCCTTCAAGCATGATGTTGGCAGACTTCCTGACCAAGCCGCTGGCAGCGCACCGCTTTCAGCAGCTGAGGGGACAGTGCGGACTTGTGTGATTTTTATTCTCGCAAAGTGGGAGAATGATGGATATGAGAGTGCCAGAAAGTGACAAAAGTAGGTTGCTGGATAAAAATCATCTGGCATGACAGTTGCATAGAGGATGTTCCACAGGTTCTAAAGCACTTTACGGAACCCGATTTGGAGTCCGTTTGAGTGAGATATGGATTTCCAAAGTTTGGAGATCATGGGTCGGGTTCAAGTGACGACCTGAGCACTTTGAGCTCAAAAGGCGGCAGGATTATTGGCCAAGAAGGCTGAGAGCGGCCTTCAAGGAGAAAAGACGGCTGGAGGACATCCAAGAGACTTCAAGGAAGGACCAGTCCATGATTATTAGCCGTGCAGGCCGTGCGAGACATAATTCTCTTGTGTGACAAGGTGACTGCCGCTCATCCCGCTAGGCTAGGAGTGTGCTAGAGGGTGAGCTTTGACAGAGTGGATCTCAGTGCTCCCTTAGCCAAATGAGGCATATAAGGGCTTGTTAGAAAGCTGTGATGATGTACTTTTTCACTCAAGAGTCGATTCAGACATTCGCGTTCTCTGCAGACCTACATTCGCTTCCGCAATTTCTGTCTGTGCAACCTGCAACTCCCTCTCACAAACAGTTGGTCCTGCCTAGGCGGCTCTTTGTGAGCCTGTTCACCTCCCTGAGGGCTGCCCCAGTTTCCATCAACGTGCTCTTCTACGTCCTTGTTCCACTCTGTTCATGACTTCTTTGGGCGCCACCTCCCTATGGCTCGTGAGATGGAGTTGTTATGCCCTCTTTAGAGAATGTCGCAGAGCATTAGCCTGCTTTCATTGTTGCCCGCCTACCCCCGCTCGAGGTCCTTCGCCAGTGCATTGGGCGGGGATTGTAACAGCAGGTCAGCGCGTCCTTCTTCCACTCCCAGCATCTTCACTGGCTTGAGGAGGTGGAGATGGTCAGGTATGTGCTGTTCCGAAAGGCGTACGAGGCTATGGTGCGGAGGTGCTGGGCGGTGGGGTCCCGCAGGACGGCTCTCCGGCTTCAAGCCAGCCCTCCGGGTTTTGGCGATCGCCTCTACTTGGCCCCAGCCAATTTCCGCCCCACGCCTAGCTTTGACTGGGTCTGCCACTGGGATACCTCTCCATCCATGGCGTTCATGGGCTCTTGCCGGCGGACGTTACGTGCCATGCGGGGTCTGGGCAGGTTATTCACGTCCACCATACCATCCGAGACGATCTAGCGGAGATTTGCCGGGAGCATTCCCTCCAGGTGATGGTGGTGCCGGAGGGGTTGTTGTGGGGGGCGGGGGGCTCTGACCGGATGTCCTTGTGTTTGACTCAGCCCAGGGCACAGTGTGGATGGTGGACGTCACCACGGTGGACGCTCAGTTGGAGAAGGTGAAGGAGGAGAGGAATGCTCTCCCGGCGTTGGAGGCCGTGAAGGAGAAGCATTTCAGGGCCGCCCTTGTGCAGCAGCTAGGGTACTAGCTGCACACAATGGCTTGGGAGACCTTCGGTGGTCTTGGCCCGGATTGTTGGAAATTTGTCCACCGGCTGGTGGAGCTGTGTATGGAGAGGAGTCAGGGCAGGCGCAGTGAGGCTGACCAATCGGGGTGGTCGGCATGGGCGGTGTCCTTGTTCGCGCAGCGGCTCTCCATTACTGGGATTTGACAGCAGCGTCATGTGCTCCGCGACTTTCGCTTGTGGGGTGGTGGTTTGGACCCGACGTTGGGCAGTGTTGCGCCTGTTGAGCTGCCACGACCATTGCCCCGTGGCCCTCTTACGCTCTCTGGCCTCTGCTACACTATGCTGTTGGACGGCGAGGAGAGTCTCTTCAGTCCTTGATGCTTGTTTCCTTGTTTTTCCTCTTCACCTTAATGTGCCGTGGGTGGCGGCGTTTGCATGTTTTGCATGTTGCTTCTCATCAATCACGTTACTTAAAAAAAAAACAAAAAGAAAGAAGAAGAAAAAAGCAAGTACAATACAAGCAAGGAAGGTTGTTGTCAAGAAGGAGAATGAGGGATGAAGTAGGAGGAGGAACATGACATGGAGGATGAAGTGGTGGCCGTATTTGAGGTGGTGGTGGTGGGGGTGGTGGTAGTGGTGGTGGTGGCGGTGGTGGCGGTGGTGGTGGAGGAGGAGGAGGAGTAGGAGGAGGATGAGGACGAGGACGAGGAGGAGGAGGAGGAGGAGGAGGAGGAGGAGGAGGAGGAGGAGGAGGAGGAGGAGGAGGAGGAGGAGGAGGAGGAGGAGGAGGAGGAGGGGAAAATAGGGAATTCAGGAGAAATGTATTTTTTTTCCTGAAACATGTCCTCAAACAGGCCCTTTCGTACCATAGCTATGTTGTTCCCCCTGAGGAAGCTAATGAGGTTCTTCTTTCTTTGATTTTTCTTTTAATTTCCTTCCACTGTTCTATGCTGTGGGTGGCGGCATTCCCCCTTTTTTCCATACGGTTGTGCCAGTTTTTGCCGGCATGTTCTGCTGTGTTTAGAAACTTCAATCTGGAAGAAGAAGAAGGTCTTCAAAACACGTAGGAGTCCTCTGTAGGAGTTGGAAAAGTGCGTGCATGTGCTGGGTTTCCGCGGTTGCTTGAGCACAACCCTGACTAGCTATGTGGGTGGTTGACTGTATAAACAGTGCATGAAGAGGGATAGGGTCCGTGTATTGCGGGTAAGGTTACTTCCTGTATTGGGGCAGGGGATGAGGGCGAGTGATGTAAGGGATGAATTGAGAGGGGTGGATGGGTTGCAGAAGGAAGTCGATTTCCTGGGGCTTGTGCATGGAGAAATGAGGTTCATCCTTGTTGGGGTGAGTGGGTATGTGAGAACATGGGATCTAAATGAAAAGCAGAGCTCTGCCCCGAGTGAGATTCACCGTTATTCCTTCAACAAAAAAATGGTAAAAATGATCACCCCTTTGCCCGTGGAAGGGCCTGGATAGGTGAGGTAGGGGTTGACTGGGTTAAAGTGAAAATGGGGACTGGAGAAGGAAGGAAAAGCTTCTTTTGAATTTGGAGGGAGTTTGATTGGTGCTTAGTGTTCTGTAATTGAACACATAGAATGTGTCACATACCGTACAGGTGTAATCCTGATGCACCACTCTCTCATACACATCAATAAATGATGAAGGGGAGAGAAAGAGGCAACTGGCTTGAGGCCAGGGATTGTGTGAATTGCGTACTTTGTACAATGATGTGCTTCATGTGTGTTTGACACATAGGGATTAGTATGCCTACATGATTTTTTGCACAGGTGTGTAACGAGGGAAGTGTTGCAACAGGCACAGTGCTAAACGTCTCTCAAGGTGGACAGGCAGCATGCAACGTTCTTTATACATGGAACCAGGTGCGCGCCTGCGCGCGCGCGCGTGTGTGTGTGTGTGTGTGTGTGTGTGTGTGTGTGTGTGTGTGTGTGTGTGTGTGTGTGTGTGTGTGTGTGTGTGTGTGTGTGTGTGTGTGTGT
>SZWC01004305.1:65464-77082 GCA_023375785.1 Penium margaritaceum
GTGTGTGTGTGTATGGGGATCATGCTGACACAATGTGACTCCTGAATATACAATTTGCAACAGTTTTCAACACAGAATTTTAAGTGAGAATGATGTTCATGCAATGAATCGAGTGTTGAATACTAAAAAATGACATTCATGGAAGCGCACAAAAAGCGGACGGTTGTTTCCGCGTGAAGCACTACAAAATGGCGCTTGCATCAAATCGAAGACACCCGCAGTACGAAGGGAGGTAGGGAGGGAGGGAGGGAGGGAGGGCCTTACTAGGGCAGGGTCCTCTGGATCGTCCAGCGCAACAGCCGTTGCTTCAGCCTGCCTGCGAGCTCGAATATGCTCGGAGACGCGGGTCGGCGCGACGTCTGCGGCAGCGGTCTTGTCAGCGGCGTTAGACTCCACGCCAAGCATCATGTTCAGCGTCGCTTCTGCAATGCTGACAGCAGGCTCCCGTCCGCAGGCGGCACTTGTAGCTGGCTGAGGGGCGGCAGCGGCAGCACTGTCAGCAGGCTGTTTGCCGTTGGCCACAGCATCACCGTCAGCAGAAGCCAGGTCCACGTTGCTCGTGTCTTTTGCATGTGCGGTTTCTGCCACTAGCGCTGCGTTGACGTTGTCAGCAGCTGCAGGCGGGCGTGGAAGTGAAGTTGTTGCTGTTGCACGTGGCACTGGGGGTACAGCTGCAGTTGTGAAATCGAATGAGCCTGGGAAGGGGAGCATGCAACTCAGCTTCTGCTGCCTGCTTCTGTTGCTTGAGTGCAAGCAAGTAGGCTGCTTTGTACGGCTCAAGCAGCCTCAGGACGATGCGCTGCATGTCCTCCGGATGCAGGTCGGCCTCCTCCCCACGGTACGTGTCCTCGAAGTAGGTGCGGTTGAAACGTGGGTCCAGCCATGTACCCAGGTACATGATGTCACCACCATGGCCATAGTAGCTGGTGATGAACGTCGCAGCCTCGCACAGACGTGGCACCAGCACCACATGCACGCAGCGCAGCTCTTCATTTGCCGCGGTCTCATGCATGAAGGAGGCTTCCTTCTCAAACTTCGCTGCGGTTTCAGAGAGGTGGTCGAGGAGTTTGTTGAACATCGGCACGATGAGTCCAAAGGTAGGATATGTCTCGCCAGATGCGACGTCCGTTATGTCCTTGAAGGGGACAAGCAGACGGACGATGCAGTCAATGGTCCGCCACTGTCCACTGGACAGTCGCAAGTCTCCATGTCCACTCTGCTCCAGCCATAATTCCATAGGTTGGCACTGGTCACATGCCAAATGCAGCATGTGGACTGTCAAGTTCCACCTGATGTGGGAGTCCACCTTCAGCTTACGGTAGGGCCGGTCGTGATGCGCCAGAAAGAAGTCCACATGAGGAATCGCGTAGTGGGCTGCAGGAGATAAAGTTGGCGATGACGCGGATGAGCGCCACAATGTGCTCCACCTCAACACAGTTGAGCACCTTATCCAAGCCCAGGTTCAAGACATGGTCAAAGCATCGCACGTACTGCCCATGCGTGAAACCGGGACAGCCATCCTGGACCATGAACCGGTTCACCATCGACACATTTGCGGATGCATTGTCCATCATCAAGCATCCCACAAGCTCCCACAGCCCCCATCCTGAACACCATCCCGAAACACCCGGTACTGTGCATAAGCGTCATGCCCACCCTGAAGTTCCTCAAACCCACAGTCGATAGAGAGGATGCGGGTACAGTAGATGCCTTGTGCCGTCATCGACACATAGGAATCGTTGGCATCCAAGGTGAAGGCATCCATGCAGAAGGATATTTTGCGGATGCAGTCCGCGATCATTGAGCGGACAGCCTCAGAAAAACCGGGGTAAGCCTCCTCGATGTCACGTGCGACAGAAGTTGCGCTCATGAGCTGGGCAGCCGGGTTTGCATGCTCAAATGCTTCCCGCAACCAATCAGAGTCAACAGCGGTGAACGGAAGATCTTTCTCGATGACACCTTTCCAGATGCAGCTACGAAAAAAAACCAATCCCGCAGCGGACGGGCAGGCGCTGGCAAAAGAGGGCCATCAGAAGGCTTGCCGAGAAGAGTTCGCAGCCGACGTGGAGCTTGGTTGCTGATGACCATGCGGTAGGCGACGGTGCGATGACTTGCAGCAAGATGGTTCCACATACAGGTAGTGTTCCCACCACGGATGCTGAAACTGCGATGGCTGCTGGCATGCTCGCAAAGGCGGTACTGGGCTCACGGACTGACTCCACTGACGATGTGGAAGTATTCCCAGCAGAAAGCACGGATACGACGCGCTCCAGGTGACAGAGGGTCCTCCTCAGATGTTGGGGTCTGGATGTAGTCTTCTCCGTAGTTGCGGGCAGCCATAGGTGAACGAGCCATTGTTCGTTGTCTGCATGCAACATAGATTACACGTCAGCGAGGTACTCAAAAGTGGATAGTGAAGATACTAGCGACAGCTCGGAGGGGGCGCTAACGTACCGTGAAAGTGTAACTTGGCGAGTGAAAGTGACGAGGCACTGGTAAAAATCTCAGCGTTTATCAGAGGAAAAGTGCATGCCGTAGCGACGTCGCGGCTTGGTATTACTACCGCCGTAAATTGCTGCATGGAGTGCAGCATGCCAGCGAGGCAAAGTCTTTGTAGGCTCATAAGAGGGGGGTCCTTGCCAAGCGAGGGGCGGTAAGAGCAATGAGGTCTGGGCAACCGAGGGCGGCTCCCTATGACCAAGCGCATACGCTGGTGAGGCCCGATGCCTAGTAACAACTGCAATTCTATGCTCAGACAATGATACTCCAAGTATACGTCGCCCCCTGCACAGTGTCCTCCTTTATAGCAGTCATCTTGCCCCCACGGACAGGCCTGCCTTGCCAGCTCAGCCATGTGAAGACGTAGATCTCATTGTCGGCATGGCCGGGCGTCCGTCCGTTGGGAATCGTTTGTAGGGCATATTTTAGACCGCTGAATCTCCATCATAACATCGACCGATGACGCAGGGAGAAGAGTCCTTTGGGTCGAGGGAAATACCTCGCGGAACCCATCGCGAACCTCAATATTGCCGAAACTCTTTTCCAAAACAGTTTCCCAGCACACGTGCAAAAAAAATGAAAGACGAATTGCACACCTCATGGGGCACGGTCATTGGCCATTCGAAGCCCTCCCCCTTACAGTACCATATGTCTCGTGCCGAACTCCAAACAAACATGAAAAATTCAAATATTAAACTAGAGACCTTTAGTATTTAGTTTAAACAACAGAGTAAAGATTGCACACCACATCCCCCTCCTCCTTCCACATCATCGCTGCCCGTGCCAGCCCGTCCAGCCCCACTTGCTCCACGTGCCCTAGGGGAAGCTATGGCCAAGCCATAGCTAGGCAAGTTTGCCGCTGGGAGGAATGTCCTATCGTCCTCTCCTCACAGCATGGTCTGAAGCCACAGAGAGCTCCACCTCGTCGCTGTCGCACAGCACCAGCTCTATGGTCGGCGGCAGCACCCAGTTCTCCGCCCGCGTAGCTCCTCTCTCTTGCACGCACAGTGGCGCGAGGCCACCACTCCAGCTTCCTCAATCCTCCAGTCCCTACGACTGGCGAACCACACTACACTCATCTGGCGGTATAGTTGTGCTGCAGTGCTCTGTTGCAATGCCTCCGTGGAAGGCAACACTCTGAAGATAGGCAGTGGTAGCTCCTCCTTCACCCTCTCCAGAGGGGGCAGAGAAATTCGAGTTGGCTTGCTGCAGGAGAAAGGCACCAGACTTGGACAGGAGGGCGTGGAGCAGTGATCCAGCAACGCAGGCGTAAGCTAGTAGTGCATAATATAGGTGGCTCAATAATCTTGCTCCCCTGAAAATGAAAGACAACTGCATCTCGCACCATGCCAGCCTCTGCAGATACGAGTCCTCCGACCACTCTACTGACACACCCAGGAACTACAGGAGGTGGAGGACCACCTCTCACACCAATGCGTCAAGTCGCTAAACCATCACGGGCCACTAAGGCTCTGGTGGGAGAGCCCACACGCAAATTCCACGCGGGTGATCACACAGAGGCGGAGGAGCATCACTGCAGCCTGGACATCCTCCATGTGACTCAGTTGCAAGAGGCCTCCTACCTGCTGCTGGAACCACTCCTCTCCCTACTCCTTCTGGAACAACCGGATGCCAACAAGGCAGCCCGAGATCACCTCCGTGGCTGTCCATGGCAGACACCCCAGGAACAGTGGAACCGCCGCCCCTAACCGCTGCCACAGCATGCAGTTCCCCGGTTGGACCCGAAGACCACGGAGTGCCGCTGCCGCCACCATGGCTGACAAGCAAGCCCCTAGCAAATGCGGAGGCCCGTAGATTGTTGCGCCATCCTGAAGGGCCCCCACATGCCCACTCCAACCTCCATCTATGGCTCGGAGAGTCTGGGAGCCCGCCTTGAGGACCAAAGCAAGGGCGAGGTCAAAGAGAACCGGACCTAGCAGATCCCCTTGCGGCACACACACCCCTAGCGCCCCCGCTGAAAGTCGGGGCATCTACTCCAAAGAGGAGCTGCGTAAGGCAGACGTAGATGTTGGATCCATGTCCCCAAGCTCGAGTTTTGCACAGCCTTGAACACCAATGCCCGCTCCACCTCGTGTAAGGCCTTCCGGATGTCCAGCCGGAGCAGCCATGAAGATGGGTTAGCGGCGAGGATAGCCCTGACTCCCCTAGCCAGCACTGTTGCTCCCTCTGAGATGCCCACCCGTCAGCTTTGCCTTATCCCGAAGGAGCAGGCTCCCTGCCAGTCACAGCCACACCTCCCCGACGGCAATAGGAAACATCCAGTCATCTTCCGAGGCTCCCTTCGGTACCGGGATGAGAGTGCTCAAGCCTAGACGATATGCGAACCGCATCAGCAGGGAGCCCTCGAGCATGGTGCATAAGACTGCGCCGATGCTCTCCATGGCTGCTGACAAGTCCAGCACAAGGTCGCGAAGCATGTCCATAGTTAGGCCGAGGGGCCCCGGGCTGGACCCCCATGGCGCATCCCTCAGTGCCTCCTCAACCATCTCATCTGTGATCCATTCCCCCCCCCTCCCCCCCCCCTCGGAGCGACATTCTCCAGCACCCTGTCTGGAATAAGGAGGAATCTGGGGGGGTGGCGTTCCCTTAGTGCCGCAACTGTTGTGATCGTGCCCACCGTGGGTGGGCTGTTGTCAAACCTCTGCATCTCCCTCGTCAACGCCCCCACGTGGACAAGGCGTACCTCTTTTTGGCGAGCCTCCGTTGCTTCCACCCCGTACGCTGCTGCCGCTTGCTGGGTGGAGGGACAAGAGGTGACTCTTTTCTGCGAGGCTGGACACACCATCTCGAATGCCTCTTCTACCAGTCCCGACCAGTCTCCTGCCTCAGATCTAGAGCATCGCTCCAAAATGACATCATCCATCGGCCTGAGCTTGCGGGAAACACCCCATGTCTTTCCTCGCAGTCGTCAGCGTCTCTCATAGACAAAGGAAGAATCTTCGACCTGCTCTTCCACCAAGGGACTGCGGAGTTCTTGGGGGTGGAGGAGAATCATCTACCGGCCTTAGAGGCCCCCCGGGGGCAGGTTGGCATCGGTGACCCAGCATAGCATTGCTGGAAGATGGCGCTCACCAGACGCCTCAGCTTGCCGTAGAGGCGTGCGAACACTCGAGGGGTCTAGATCACCTGCTTCAATTCCCCCAGCTCCGACTTGATGACACCGCCGAAGTGCTCCCGTACGAGGCTGTCAAGGTCCTTCCACGTAGGTGTGATCATAAGGTCTCGCATCCATAGAAGCCCCGCTTGAGGCTCGGGCAGCCCGTCTGCTCCCAGGAGGACCAGGCGAGGAGGGCCTCCAACTCGAGA
This sequence comes from Penium margaritaceum, assembly GCA_023375785.1. Lineage (NCBI taxonomy): Eukaryota > Viridiplantae > Streptophyta > Zygnematophyceae > Desmidiales > Peniaceae > Penium > Penium margaritaceum. Next base: position 71,291 of record SZWC01004305.1, read on the forward strand.
ATCTAGAACTCATTGGCGAAACCGACGCTCTCCCGCCGACCCGGCTCTCGGAGACTCTAACCCATGCGCAAGAACCTATCTACATGTTGTGCTCTCGCCCCACCTAGCAATAGGCAATTTTTGTGCACGGCCCGAGAGCCTCGTGGGCCCTGTCTCTGCACATTCGAACACGATCAATGTTCACCCTGGCCACTCCCTGCATCTGGTCCACCACCAGCCGAGACTTGCCCACCACCATGAAATTCTCCACATTGTCCCTTTTTTTCCAGGTTGATGCCAAGGAGCAGGGCTGTGTACTCCGCATCGTTGTTTGAAACGTCACCTGACAACAGTTTCCATGCTGTGGACATCTGCACCCGCAAGGGGTCGAACAGAATCGTCCCTGCACCCCCCATGCGAGCCCCATCCAATTCCATTGCGCCGTCCAAGAAATGCTCATGCGAGGGAGAGGTGAAGCCGCCGGGGAGGGGGGGGAGGAGGTGCAGGTGGAGGGTCCAGAAAGCAGGGGAGATTTGATAGGGGTAAGGGCTGGAGCTCAAGCCAATTAGGGGAGGGGGTGAGGGGGACAGGGTCCGATTTCGACAGGAGGAAGAGCTCGCATGCCTCCGGCTCAAGGACGGGCTCCTACATCTCTGTGCTGAGGACCTCTATCTATGGGTCCAGACGGCAGCGCTTCCGGCTATACTGCCATAACCCGTCCACTGCGCCCCAGTGCACTCCAAACGCAGCATGGAACCTACACCAAGAGAGGGTCCCTCCCCCACTGGGATGGCCTGTGAGGGTGGCAGAGGCTGTCGCAATGGCTGCTGCTGCTGTTGCTGCAACGGAAGCTTGTCGCAGTGATGCTGCTGTTGCAACTGCTCTTGCTCCTGCTGTTGTAACTGCTCATGCTCCTGCGACAATTGTAACTGCTGGTTCTGCTGTTCTTGCGAATGCTGTTGCTGTCGCTGCTGGAGGGATTCCAGCTGCTACAGCTGCTGGTGCTGCGACTGCTGATGTTGCAGCTGCTACTACTGCTGGTGCCGCTCCAGGTTAGGTGCATGTGCACCCTCCTCTGGCTGCTGCTGCTCAGAGACAGCCGCCAAGCTAGCCCTACTTGAGCCCGGTCTGTCCAACAGCACACTGAGGGACAACGCTCCAACGGCAACCTGCTGGTACCCTACGCTGCAGTTGGCCCCAACACGCCCGTGGGTGGAGGGGCAAGGGACCCCGAGCTGGATGCCTGCCCCCACACGCCTCCCGGGAGCTGCAGCTATTGCAGCTGCAGCCACTGCTCGTGCTGCTGCAGTTGGTAGTTCAGCTGCTGCTGTTGCTCCCGCCAATGTGGGGGTTCTGTTGCTGGCGACGGGCGTCCGAAGGGCGGAGGCGGCTGCTGGAAGAGTAATTTCTGGCTTGGCTGTTGTTGTCCCTGCCAGTGTTGGCATAAGGCATGTCCTTGCCATTTATAAGCCGTTGAAGGCACCCAAATAAGGTGAAACACATTATCTGGACGCCTCAAACACCCTTTTTTTTTAATATAAATGATAATAATAAACAAAGAAACATGCCGCCCCTGACTGGCACATCTGCGGGGTATAAAAGTTGCCGCCACCACGGCACAATATGGTGGAAAGAAAGTGCAACTAAGTACCGGCAAAAACCGGTTCACAGGCACAAAGATCAGAGAGAGAAAGGGCACTCGGCAACCCCAGTCCATGTGCCAACGGGAGAACATCCTCCTCAGGGCAAGGATCTGCAGCCGCACAGTGAACCACACTGTGGAACCGGATCGCAGCACACTGACTACGGATGCCCGCGATGGAGACCCGCTGCGCGAGGGCAGAGATGGCCCGCTGGGCCCAACGCTCGAAGACCTCCTCTGAGCAGCGCTGCGGCCCTTGCGCAAGGCAGACCCTGGTGAGGCGGGCCAGAAAGGACCAGAAGTGGTCACCTAGGCTCCCCAGAATCTCCTAAGCCAGAGGTCCCATCTGTCGACCACTCCCCTTCACTGCAGAGTACAAAGCCACTTTAGCCTTCTCTGCCGCCAATACTGCCAAGCCGGGCCTCGTGACGCAAAACCCGTGGGGGTTCACAGTGGCGTGAAACCCGTGGGGGTTCACAAACGCCTTTTTTTTTCTTTTTTTTTGTGTGTGGTAAATCTTGGTTAGTGAGAAGGAACATGCAAATGCCACCCCTGACCGGCACATCAACGGGGTATGAAAACATGCAAAAGCCGCCACCCACGGCACAAGGAGGAGAGGAAGAGCAAGGAAACAAGCGTCAAGGACTGAGGACACTCTCCTCGCCGTCCAACGGCACCGTGTAGCATAGATCAGACAGCGTAACAGGGCCAAGGGGCCACGGCCGCAGCAGCTCAACAGGTGTGACACTGCCCAGCGCCGGGTCCAGTCCCCCACGCCACAAGCCGAAGTCGCGGAGAACATGACACTGCTGCCGAATCCCAGCAAACGCCTTTTTTTGTGGTACACATGCCAGCAAATTTTTAACAAAACATGGCTGTGCTCCAAATGATGAGCTGAGTGTAGTTCAAACTTGAAATCCATGTGGTAAACGCTTTTTTATTTTTAACTGCCAAAAACATTGCATTCATGGGGAATTCTCACCCAAAACCACAACCATGGAGTAAGCATGCTGCAGCTTGAACCTTTTTTTTTAAATGTGGTTCACAATGTACAACGTGGCATGTCAGAAGACGCCATAGTAGTTCCTACCTAGAATGAAAAAATTGGCCTTTTTCCTAAGGTTTAGCCCGAATGATTCGGACCGAATAGCGAATTTTATTTTGGGGGGTTGGAACCGGGCTCCCCAGTTTGAGACCCAATGTCCAGAAATCGGAAAAAAGGGGGGGGGGGGGGGGGGGGGGTCTGCGGAGTCGTCGTCCGCAACCCCTTCTTGGGCTGCGATTTAGTGCTCGCCCGCCACTTGCAGTCGGCGTGACGTGCACTTACGCTGTCTCCGCAACTTTCAGATATGATACAACACTCCTGCTTTGGTGCCCATGCTTAGGTTGAGGTGGCCATTGCTGGCAGCAATAGCGAGGCGCTTAAACTCAGGTTGCGTCGGAAGAAGCAAACTGATGCCAAAAGCTGTAGCTTACATGCGGCAGCAGCGTCACTTTTAGCAAGCAAGCTGCAGCAGGGGCGGTAGGCTGGATGTCGCTTGGACAGCAGCAGCAAGTAGGCGTCAGCAGCAGCAGCCTTGCTGGTCTCCCCCACCATGCCCCCCCCCCCCCCCCCAACCTCCATTTTGGGGGTGGGGATAAAATCTGGTCTTTTTTTTTCATCCTGGGAGCGAATAATTCGGCCCAAATGATTCGGGCCACATTATTGGGGAGCAAATTCTATCGACCTAGGTTCTTACCTCAGATTCATGCACAGCTGGAAATGCACTATTTTTCTACATTTTTTAAATGTATTCCGACAACCCTTCTATCTTTTGTTTTTCGTTTGTGTTTTTTTTTAAGAACAGTTTCATACTTAAATGAAAGGAAACGCAGCGCCGCCACGCACCAGCACATCAACATGTTATAAAAAAGCCACCACCTACGGCACAACAAGATGGATTTGCAAGGTATGCACCAGCAAAGGTGGGCTTGACCCCACAGAGATCAGCCAGGGCCAGGGCCTGGCATACGCACTCCAACCGCGCGATTGGCGCCACCTCTGCATGGAAAGGGGTCAGCACCCAGGCGTGGATGGTGGTGAAGAAGCGGATGGCCGCACACTGGCTCCGGATCCCAGTGACAGAGACATGCTGGGCGAGATCCGACACCGCCCACTGGGTCCAACACTCAAGGACCTCTACGGAGCACCGGCAAATCCCTCAAGAGAAGCAGATCTTTGCCAGACGGGCAAGGAAGACACAGAACTCATCACCCAGTCCGCCTAGGGTCTCCCAGGCAAGAGGGCGGAAGAAGTGACCCCGCCGTACAACCTTTCTTTTCAGCAAACCTAAGGGTCTGCGCTTGTTATTTATAGGCCGCGCCTTTTGTGGAGAAAGCGCCCTACGCCTTTCCACATAATGTGTCCTCCTTGCCAACACTAGTCCCTAGTGCTGTTGTTTGCTGCAACTGCTGCTGCTGGAACGGCTGCTGTCGGACCTGCTGTCGTTGCATCTGTTGCTGATTCTGTGGCTGGTTCAGTTGCTGAGACTGGTGTTGCTCCTGCGGCAGCTGCTGCGGCTGCTGCTGATGCGCCAACTGTCGTGGATTTTGCTGCTGTGGTAGCCGCTGCGGCTGCAGTAGTGGCTGCTGCAGCTGAGGGGAGAAGGCTGGCAAGCGAAGCAGCTACCAAGCCAGCTCCGCCATGTTCAGACCGAGGCATGTACCAAGGCTTAAAGCGAAATTTTGCTCCTTTGGATGGAGCCAGGTCCGGCCCAGCACCCGATGAAGCTTCTAGTGCTGCACCGCTGGTCTCGTAACTCCCACCTGATCCCTTCTGCCGAGCCTCCCTGACCCAAGCCTGAGGAGAGGCCAATGGAGGGCTTGATGTCGGCCTTGCTCGAGCTGTCCGCGAAGAGGTCACCTGCGGCTGCGACCGCCACCGTTCTTTTTGCGGCTGCACTTGCTGCAGTAGCTGGTCTTGCTTCAATGTTTGCTGCCGCTGCCACTGTTGATCCTCTGGCTGCTGCTGTTGCTGAAGCTGCTGATATTGCGCCTGTTGCTACTGCTGTTTTTGCTGCTGTGACTGTAGCAGGAACTGTTATTTGCTTCTGCTGCTGCTGCTGGGGTGGGTGCAACTGCTGATGTTGCTGCGACAGCTGCTGCTGCTGCTGGGGTTGATTCTGCATCTTGTTTATCTTCTTCTTCACCTTGGGCGGTGGGAAGGAAAGGGCCTCTTTGGGTGGGGGGGGGGGGTAAACCCCCACCCAAGTCCTCCGAGGGCTGACTTGAGGCAACCACAGACGGTTGTGGCCGTTCTGTCTCAGGCACATTGTGGTGCTGCACATCCACTCCGGCCGGGAGGTAAGCTTCCACCCTGGCCAGCCGCCCACAATGTCCAGTTGTTGCTTCTCCTCATGGCAGATGACCACCAGGGCCACCAGAGAGGAGACCCCCGAGATTGAGCCCCCCCTTCCCTCTTGCTCCTCTCTCGAAGAAGCATTGTGTAGGTTGGGAAGCCAGTGTGTGAGGGCCCAGTGTAGCGTAGGTGCCAGATTCGAGGCGGCAATCTTAATCTGGTCCTCCCTCTTCTCAGGGGCATCCCTATTGCTTGATTCTGGAGGTTTACCTTCCCGACCTACACTTCCAGCCAGAGGTTGAGCGCATCCTCAGCATGGTTCACAGCATCGCGGTTTTCATCAGCCACAGCCCACAGCGCGAGGCCTCGGTTGAAGCGTTCTTCCTCGCTAACCATCCGACCCCCCACCGCAAATCAACGCCGACTACCGCACCCGTTGGAACAGCACCGTCACTATGGTGCAGCTGGCCTGCAAATCAGCGCCCACGAGCAACGCAAGCCACTGGAGAAGTGGCTGACCTCCATCGGTGAGGACAGCATGCCTCTCTCCAGCTCGCAGTGGCTGACCATCCGCTGCATTGCGTTAGTGCTGGAGCCATTCTAAAACATGACGGATGACATCAGCAGCGAAACCATCCCCACGATCTCGCTCACCATCCCGTTTTACGATGTACTTCTTGACTGCCTCCAGAAGAGTGCTGAAGCATGCAAGGCAGCAGACGCAACTCTGGCAGCACGTGGGCTGGCGGAAGACAAGTTGCATGTAGTCCAGCTCTCTCTCTCTCTCTCTCTCTCTCTCTCTCTCTCTCTCTCTCTCTCTCTCTCTCTTTCTCT
>SZWC01004305.1:88028-118619 GCA_023375785.1 Penium margaritaceum
CTCTCTCTCTCTCTCTCTCCATCTCTCTCTCTCTCTCTCTCTCTCTCTCCCCTCTCTCTCTCTCCCTCTCCCTCCCTTCACTCTCTCTCTCTCTCTCCCTCTCTCTCTCCCTCTCTCTCTCTCTCTCTCTCCATCTCTCTCTCTCTCTCTCTCTCTCTCTCTCTCCCATTGTGTGTGTGCGTGTGTGTGTATGTTACCCCCCCTCTTCCTTCCCCTCTCTCTGTTTGCGGGTCTTCGTCTCCCTTATGTAAACCTTTCCATTTCAGACCACTCCCCTGACCGCTCCTGATTCTGTATGGCGGCGTGTGGGAGTTGCATGGTGTCAACTTTCCATTAGATTAGGCCGTTTTGAGAGCTTAAAATGTCGGTCTTCTTGTAATTCTTTGTGACTATTTGAAGATGAAGGTCTGGAATCAAGCACACGGCAAGAAACGGAAGGTCTGATTGATCATAAATGTGTTGTTTGAAACTCTGAAAATGGGAGGGCTCTAGCCAAAATGGGGACCTGGGCCTGAACTTCGCCCGTGAGATGTGTGTGTGGTTTCTTCACTAATCAAACCGTGCAGTTTTTGTAGCATCTGAATGGGAAAAGTTGTGGGAGTGGGAGGGGGAGAGGGAGGGACTAGAAGTGAGTCACATATTGTAGCGGGGCTTCGAGCCCCTTGTGGAGAGGCTCAAAGGTGGGTGTGCCTCTCAAACGTTCCATGCATTGTGCATGTTGCATTTTGTGGAAACCATTCCATAACGCACACTTGTGTCACAACGACAGTGCGGGCCGCCTGCATTTTCTCCAGAGGACAAGGTCTCCACCAGTCTTTGTACGCTTGGAACGAGCTGCGCCATCTTTCGTGCCCCTGCATCCCTCTCTTACACACTTGCCCTTTCCATGGTGCAGGTGTGTGTCTCAGCAGGCACTACTTCGTTCCGTCTATGCTCGATAGGAAGCATACCACGAAGTGTGGTACGTGGAGACACATGCCTCTTCCTCCTTGCACGCTTCTTTGGCTCATTGAAGCAGATGGCCTCGTTGAACTATGGATTCCAGTGTGCACCACGTCAGCTGTTTGTGGGGAAAATAATCTGTGTACCTGCATCTGCTGGTGGTGGAAGGCCACCACCACCTCTCCAAAAAAATGCCCCCTAGAATTTGATGGCCACTTGAGGGTACACTTCTGTTGATGGGGTACAGGGAAAATATATGATGGGGCCTTTGTACTTGCCTCTCATTCTTTTTTCTTTCACCAAATACTGAGCAGAGCGGCCACAACCCATTCCATTAACAAGCCTCTGTAGTGCCATTTGTGCCTTCTTTCCTTTACGCAAAAATGCTCCTCTTTATGGTCATGAATTTTAGGGATATCAGGAAAAATGAATCGGTGGCTCTTTCCAACAATGTCCATCATTGCATGGATGCCCAATGAAGGCTAGACCGTTCCCCTTCTAACTTCAACCACCGCAAGACAAGTTTTGAGAGTAAACAAATCAACTTGGCAGAATAAACATGGCACATTTCTTGAAATGATCCGTGCTTCAACCTGCACCTTGTCTCTTTTCATTTTTATGAAGTAGGGGTCTTCATGAACCTAATAATGACTTCATGCAACTTGTTAGTGCACCAATTTTGAGGTGTTAACATGTGGGTCACTTAGGTGTACCAGCAACAACCAATCATCAGTAGTCTTGTGTACGGCTATTGGTTGCTTGATCTGGACACTTCACAATATTTGCAAAGAGGTTTCCACTGGACACGAAGTCTATTGACAGCATTGGCGCATCACTTGGGAATTAAGCGGTGACATTTTCATAGCCATCAAGCTAGGGATGCCGATGAGGTACACTCAGTGGTACGGAAGACGCCCCAGACTCCCCCTCCCCTCCTCACTTTGGTATTGTTTTTTTCTGCCTGCAAGCCCGTCTAGAAACCTATGGTGAATTTCTTGGCTTGAAGCTATGTAAATTCGGTGTTTGGACAGTGTAAGGTGAAACAAGAGTGTGCATTGCAGTGATAGATCCGTGCAGGACATGATAATGTTTTGAAGGTGTCCAAACACTCTGCGCAATATTCACAACCGCCATTTTTTAACACTCCATGGCGTGATATGCTAACTTCCTCCTCATTCACAGAAAATTCTTGCAATCTTGCTTCCAGTGCATAGAATCTCCTGTGCTCTATGAACTAGGAGATTAGCTTTGTATGCAAAGACAGTCATTTACACCATGACCACTGTCCATCCCTCATGCTAACCAGCATCTTTTTCTCTGTTACATATTTCGCTCACTGAATTGCACTTCAAGGAAGAACCATTTTTCACACCTAGATCTGCAAATAGCATGAATCTCCCAAGTGAAAGGCGAGACTCTTGTCCTTAAAGAGCAATCTGCACCGAACGATGGCCCATCTAGATGGCCTACGATGCCTCAAAGGGTTTCTATGAAAATTTCAACGATGCAGTTTCGACTTACAAATGCCCCGGCAATGATCATGGCGACAATGAACATCATTTTCTCCACATACCTCAATGATTTTGTCATGGAGTATCTCAACAACATCGGTGTGTACAGCCGCACCAAAGAGGAGCACGATGGACATCTTTGAAAAGTTCTCAAAGTTTTAGAAGAAGGGAAGTCCTTCAAAGAACTCTCGAAGCGTGACTTTTTTCGCCGTTCGATCGAGTTTTTGGATCTTGTTATCAACAACAGACGGATCACCATGGACCCAAAAAAAGTGGCAACAGCCACTGATTGGTCGACAATGACCAATGTTTGAGACGTTCAAGTTTTTCTTGGCTTTAGCAATTATCACTGGTGTTTTGCATGGGATTATGTGCGAGTGTCAGCGCCTCTCTTCGACCTCACTCGGAACAAAAATGAGAGGCGATGAGAAGACAGTGATCAAGACGCATTCACAGCATTACAAAACACTCTGATCTTAGTGCTAGCCTTACGATTAGCCGACCGACCAGTCGACTATGTCATAGCAAGGGATGCCTTAGATCGAGCCATCGGCGTAGTCCTTGTGGAGGATTATGGTAGTGGTGAACAACCGGTTGCATACATGCCAAGAACATTGTGAGGAATGGAACTCAACAACGCCGTACACAAGAAGGATATGTTGGCAGTCGTGCATGCACTCAAGACATAGTAGTGTTACCTAGAGTGCCGTCGATGCATCGTACGCACCAACAATCATGCGATCAATTTTTTAGAGATGCAACCGTACCTCTGTTGACGTCAAACCCGATGGATGGAGTTCCTTCAATCCGGGTTTGACTATGATATCGAGTACAAGTCAGGCAAATTGAACTGAACAGACACACTCATCTGTCGACCAGATCTGATGGCTGAGGCAATGACGTTACAATTGCAGCAAGATCTGTATCTCAAGTGGTTGTTCATGGCCAGCATTGCGGATATGACAGGGAAAAATTCTGGTATGACACACCCTATATGAGGCGATGATTCACTCGCTAGGTGGCCGTTCCCGTGAACAATAACCTCCGCCGCATGCTCCTCGAAGAATGCCACGATACTAGTCCAGGTGGAAAGGTTGGAGAGGATACGACGCTGAAGAAGCTTCTGAAATACTACTGGTGGGACAAGATGCAATCTGACGTGGCAAACTTATGCAAATCCTGCAACATGTGTTAACAACAAAAATTCCGTCGCACACGACCACCTGGAATTCTAGAGCCGCTCCCCATTTGGACAGAAACGTGGACTGACATCTCCAAGGACTTCGTTACGGGATTACCCCTCACACCCAAGAGATATGACGCAATGCTTGTGGTAATTTTCAGGCTCTCCAAAATGTCTTACTTTATCCCGAGGACGACCATCGTCATCGCCGAAGGAATGGCACGATTGTTTCTAAACTACATCGTGCGCCTACACGGCGTGCCGAGACCCATCATGAACGACAAGGACGGTTGATTTACTAGCCATTTATGGCACAAACGTATGACTCATTACGACAGTCGAATTCAGCTTTCAACGGCATTCCACCCTCGACCGACAGTCAAATGGAACAGACCAACCAAACGCTCAAGCAAATTCTCCGAATATTATGTGAATTTCTTAGGACAGATTGGGCACAAAAACTATGAATCAATGAAATAGCGCATAATTAGGCAATCTCCATCGCAACCAGTAAAACTCCGTTTGAAGTGGTGTATGGCAAAATTCCCGCCACTTTAGCCAGACTAAAAATTTGGAGCAACATTCCCAGTGGTCACGTCCAATGTCGTGACTTCTCCACCACCTCGGAGGAAACACGGCAGACGCTCGTAAAGCCACTAGCGGTAATGAAACAAGCAGCCTATTGAAATTGTAACTACGATGTTTTTTCCGCCGGCGACAATGTTCTTCTCTGCTCGACCAACGTCAAATTTCGCGGAACCCACTGTTCAAAGCTCAAACTCCGATGGTTGGGACTATTTGACATTGAGCGCATGCAAACCTCCGTGGTTGCGCAACTCAAACTTCCCGACACTAAGCAAGTTCATCCAGTGTTCCATATCAGCAAACTCAAAAATTACTGAGACCCCAAAGAGAATTTCCCCGGTCTTGATGCCCCTCCCCTTCCTCCTGTACAATTGGACGAGGACACTGAATACGCCATCGAGGACATCCTTGACCATCGATGACATGGCAAACCAACATAATATCGTGTGAAGTGGCACAACTACGACGCCATGCATAACAGCTACGAAACCTACGACAACCTCCGAGACGTTGATCACCTTATCGACGGCTATTACCGCTCTCATTGAGCCACATCTGTACGCGCACCGGGACGTCGCGGCTAAAAGGAGGAGAAGTGTTATGCACTAGACGTACACAAGTCCCTCATCTTCCAACTGGGCATTTTTGTAATTACACAAATGGCCCACTATAAATCGAGACCACGATTTTCACTCCAATGGTCAATGGCAATTTGGCCCACTGCCCTTACCCTTCGATGAACCTTCTCTCACTTTCTAACAACTTTGACCACTTGCGAGTATCTACGACAGCAGTGTTATGACCTTTCGCTCAACTTCTCGACTCATCGAGACTTATATCGATTTAAAAAGGTGCACTGTGCATCTTCACCGTCGACCCCCAAAGCTTCCGACTTGTCGGCGAAGCTTCTTGAATTCGATCGCTCACAATGCGACTCCACACACATCGCTTGACAATCGACCCAATGACCACGACTGTTTGTCATTCGTATCTCGACACTTGTATGCATGTGTTCGACCATTTCGACACTTGTCATCGAAGTGCACTTACTGCTAATTATAAATTACTCAAGTGTGCCAGATTCTGAATTGTGTTTAGCCTCGCAAATTCTACCTGTTCACCATCTGCGCTCCGTTCGGCATAACACGTCATCCCGGTGAACCACCCAAGTTCTGCTCGGTGCAAGAGTGAATACCTTACGTACAACAACCTTTGAACTTAGATTTTTTGCACGTATACACATCTGTTTTTGTCTTATTTAATGTCTATAACCATATGAGAATAGGATAATAATGAAGAAGAGGCCATTCTTCATTGTGTAAATTTTTCTATCGAGAGCCACAGGTCGAACGCTTAGTAAGACCAACATGGGCACAACTGAAAGGGTAAGTGGCCGTAACCATCGACAGAAAATCTCTCACTTTCGCGAAGATATTTGACTGCACGTTAAGAACTTCTTGTCGACTGTCGGTTGCCGTGGACTGTATCTCCGTCCGGTGATGTTTCCGAGGGCTTTTTGGTTTGGTTCTAATGTCCGGTTTGTTCAGTAACACGATCGCGACTGTATCGCCGTCTCTGATAGCGGACAGCGACGGGCGACGAGCGATGGAGTGGTGGGTCATCGGTCCCGTTTCATCCACTTCTGGACGCAAAAACTTCCGAAAGTTTCGAATGATGATGTGAGAAAAAGGGTTGGCGCCACTCGCATTTTCACTCACCCTTTCGCAGTCGTGGCTATTGTTTTCCGTCCAGAGCTTGTCACGCGCGCCCATCGAGCAATTTGGCCGGCAGTCTCAATCTGTTGCTACACTGTCTCATCGCTGCAGGTGTCGCTGTCCCGGACTCGTGGCCATGCTCGTGGCCGAGTTTAGTAGACAACGTTTGGAGACCTTGCGTGGAGACTCGCAGATCGGGATCGTCGTACTTGTGTCCTACGTACAACCCAGACAGTTGCCTTAGTTCGCGGTTACAACAGTAGCTGGAAAACGTTTTTTGCCTTGACCGATAGCCTTGAAGCAGAATGAACCGTCGATTGAGCTTGTTCATCCGAACGACCATAAATTGTGCTCGGCACCTACCCGGATGGATGAGGGACGAACGAAATTGCTGTTGCTCAACCTTTCTAGCCGGACTTCTCCAGCCGTGGCCTGTGACCCAGCTGTCGTCGTATGTTCACAAAAACTGATATCGAAAATTATTGGCATCCTCTAAGCGGCAAGTTTAGGCAACCCTCGTTTCATGCGATTCAGCGGGGTCAATGTGGCAAGGGTCACCACATGACCCTTGCACCCACCACCAGTAGATGCATTGGGCCTACGAGCTATCAGCTAACACTTAACTTCACGTGGGGTGAACAATTCCACTGGTCTACAGTGAAACGACACCCGGCAGGGTTCCTCCGAAGCGCGTCCGTCCTGAAAGCAGAAGTCACAAAAAATCCAACAAACACGAGGACACTTTCGCAGAACGCCGTCCTGGAAAATGAAACGCAAACAATCTAAAATTGACTCTCCCTGTCTCGCCCTGTTTGCAGAATATCCTGTCACTTTCAACTTCATCACATTCCTATATTACACATGCCTAAAAAATGGGGGACTAAACTCTGCCTTTGTTGAAAGGGGGCTTCAGACTTCCCGTTTAATGAAGCCCAAACCTTCCCAAAACCTACAACCCTTGAATGCTACGAGAAGAGTTTACCGAACTGCTTTTCCTCGCCGATTTAAAGAACAAACTGAAGTCTGATGCAAACGTACTTGCTCCCAATGCCCAGAATCTGATTTTCAAAACTGTAACTTCAAGATAGTAAAGTGTTTTGAATGAGGAATGGAAGCGCACAAATATTCTGCATGACAAACATNGAATATCCTGTCACTTTCAACTTCATCACATTCCTATATTACACATGCCTAAAAAATGGGGGACTAAACTCTGCCTTTGTTGAAAGGGGGCTTCAGACTTCCCGTTTAATGAAGCCCAAACCTTCCCAAAACCTACAACCCTTGAATGCTACGAGAAGAGTTTACCGAAACTGCTTTTCCTCGCCGATTTAAAGAACAAACTGAAGTCTGATGCAAACGTACTTGCTCCCAATGCCCAGAATCTGATTTTCAAAACTGTAACTTCAAGATAGTAAAGTGTTTTGAATGAGGAATGGAAGCGCACAAATATTCTGCATGACAAACATTTGACAACGTAGCATCATCTTCCGACCAAAAATTTTGTTCAGAACAGAACGTAAACACTTCAAACCACGGCAAAACTCTAAAGCTAACTCTCCATTGCCCCTGTCTACCACGGACCAACCTATAAGGCTTTACCTATCACAAACTACACAATATAACAAAATCTAAAACTTCATAGCTTTAGCTAAAACAAACATATACAAATGATAAAGGCTTATTGTAAAGGTAGTTATTCATGATCATTCTTCAGAAAATGGACACAATAATATTTAAAAAATGATGAGGCATTGACATCTTATAAAATTTCACAGTGAGGTAGAAATTTCTACCTCGTTCAAATGGCATGTGTGCTTTTTTTGCAATTATTTGAAAAACCCATCACTTCCTAATATAAACATGAAATCCTGCAAAATAGAAAACTGAAGAAAATTAGAAATTTAGTTATAAAATTAAATAAATCTACAAAATAAGTATTCAATATAAAGAAAAACATGTATTAACAATATTTTTTATTGCAAAAAACAAGAACAATCCAACAAAATGATTAACCACAGCTCTATTCCTTCAAAAATTACGTAAAGTGCACCTCTGGAGCTCATTATGAATGGTGGAAAGAAAGTGAAACAAGAACAAAATAACTTTTCACGCCAAAACACAAGCTACGACATCGTGAAATCAAAATCTAACCATGAAAATCATAGCCATTCTTTGTTTTTTTATGGGTCAAACTAGGAGTTTAGGCCGTTGGAATAAGCATTCATTGGGAGAAAAATGTGAAAACTCCGATCTCATGATCTCATGTAGTTCAAATTCTTCAAAAGGGCTTTGATTGTTTGGAATATCATATCATTTTTGGCAAAACAGAACAGAAATTGATTTTTTTTAGGATTGTGTAGACATCTACTTGATCCCCTTGCTCTTCTCATAAATCTTTGAATATCAGTATCATTCGTTGCCTAAATTGAGAGGTTTAAAACCTCTCAATTTAGGCAAATGGGTTGAAAATAAAATCACTCGAATGATAGGAAAGTCCGGAATCTAATCTGTACAAGTATCCTGAATGTGTCAAATTGTGCTTAAGACACATTTTTTAATGTGAATTCCAAAACTTTGTGGTGAATTCCAAAGATTTGTATTTACTTTATTTTTAATCTTGAATCATTAAGTTCATTACCATCAAGACACAAAGAGAGGAATATAGAAACTGTTTCTTGCTCCAAAAGGCATTATGGTTGTCTATGAACACAAAATCCACGACATCAACACAAAACTCTAAAAATTGAAGAACAAATACACAAAATTTATAAAGCATGACATAAAGCTGAATATTTTTTTAACATGTTTTTCACCTACATAGTGAGACAGCGTATAATCACAATGGTATGGGACCCTTCAAAGTGTATTAATGTGGCTCAAGAATCCCTGTAAACATTTTATACTTTGAAGGAATAAAGGTAAACAAATAGAACCATTTAAAGCTTCCATTCTATGTAGCACTCAGTGTTTTTCTTCAACAACACACCATTTAACCTCGTTGTCATGCTCTTACATAAAAGATGAAAACCTTTGTTGTAATATGTTTATCAATCACTAGAAGTTACATAAGCACGTCATTGAAAACAGTAGTTCCTAAATTTCACAATTTTTGCTCTTGTTTTGTTATGTCTTTTTGAATACGTTCCTTTAACATTTGTTGCTTCTTACTTTTTTTAAATAGTTTCTAAATTCATTAACTACCACAAGGGATCATTCTTTTGTTGACAAAATAATTCTGATATTATATTTATTTGTGTATCTATCTTTTTGAAATGTGTAAATATACTTCACATTTGGTAATGTTTATGAACCTTTCCTCACATTAGCTTATAATAGTCCTTTTATATCACTTTCAATTCACGAAGGAAGATGAGGCAATGGCTATTTGTCAAATCATTAGGCTACCCTGCCATTGGATCTAACATCTGTATTCTTCATTATCGCCCTTTCAAGCAGACAAAATACATTCCCCTAGGTTCTAGTAAGTGCATGGGAATATCACGTGATTTTATATATTTATAAAACAACTTATTTTAGCACATGTAGCATTTTATAACAACCCATGATTTTGGTTATTCATGTTTTTGAATGAGTGTTCAAACCTTAAAACTATGAAAAACACACGTCTTGATCCTATGAGGTTGAATAAATCTATGATGTGGTATAGGAAAAATGATTAAGGAAAAAAGTTATCCATTGATTCTGATCCATGAAAAGATATCGTGTTTGCATCTCTAACGTGGTATGCTACAAATTTTTCGTAAAGATTTCACCATTGTTCTATGTTCGGAGCCAAGAAGAAAGGAATACAAGTGTGGACTATCTCTACATGATTCACGTCAATCCTTTCATGCACAAAACAATATGATGGATTCTACAACTCTGATGCATGACCTAGATGGATAGTCTGTCTGGTTAGATGAAACCAGATTTAGAAGCGTTTTTGAAGGTGCTTTTGATAGGCCAACCTCCGGGTTTAAGGGGATGGTATGCGCATGCGTGGGCAGAAAAATGCGAAAAACCTTATCCCATGATCCCACGTAATTCAAGATGATATGATGTTCTTGACAACATCAAATCAATATTTGCAAACCAAAATAGAGATTGAAACGTATTAGGACAGTGTAGGCATCTAATTGATCCCCTTGCTCTTTCCATAAAGCTTTGAACATCATTCTCATATCTTCATATTTAAAATATCTCAATGTAGGAAATTGGGTTTAAAATGAAATCACTTGAATGCGGGGAAAAGCAAAATTCAAACTGTACAAGCACTAACAAAGGTTCAAATTGTATTGAGGACACATTATTGAGCTGATTAAAAATAACCATGGCATGGAAATCCAGGATCTTGGTTTTGTGAGCCATGATGCAGAAATAAATTCCTGAGAATATTTTAAAATTCATGAAAAACTATTTTCTAAGAAACATATTCATCATGCATACATAACCATTTTGCATGTCAAAAGGGAAAATCTCTCGCAGAGACAACTAGTAATGAATGCACATTGTTAAAACAACTAGGGCTTGTGTTTACTAATGCTAGATGTCTTCTTTTGAAGGATGATATTCACTCTTTCCCCAGTGATTCCAATTCACAAGAATGGATGAAATTTCCATGTCAAAAGGAAGTTATCTGTTGTTTATTTGTTACACTTAACTGAAGTCTAAGAATTTGAATACGGGGATGACATGCATGCGAAATGTGAATAGGCACTGTTTCAATGTTTTAAAATAAGAGGCAACCTTACCAAAACAATGAACAGTACAAGTGTATTTTCAAATGAATTTTGACTGAAATAATGTCAGCAAAATTATGATAAGTAGAAAATCAAACATCTCATGATTTCAGTATCCATGTTTTGTAGGGATATCTTAGTTGAGTCAGACCATTCTGAGCATCTCATAACATATACATGTAAGTTTTAGAAATCATTATTCTGAAACATTAGACGTATTTGAAAGTTTTATCAATTATATGCCTTTAGTTTTATGTATCAGAGCATATACTTACTTTACAAGAGGAAGTAGTTGAAGAACATGCATAAAGTTTGATAGGATGGGACCTCAAATATCTACATCTGCCTTTTTTATGCAAGATTCTGTAGCTCTGCATTCTATTTGCTGATTTACATTTTAAAATTTAATGGAAAGTTACTGCCGTTCAGAAGGTTACTTTGTTTTTGTATTTTTTTAAAGGTAGAAGGAAACGTTTTGTTGATTTATTCAAGGTCTTGAGAATTTTTCTCTTTATTTAAGTAATTTGTTTTTGATTTAGACATACCGGTCCAACTTCTTGAAAGCAATAACACTAAAAGGCAGATTTATTCAGTGTTATTGTTAACACAAAACATATGGTAACATTTGCAACAATTAGCTATAGAGAATAACATTCATGGACCTTTCATTGGAGATAATGGAAAAAGAGTAATTTGAGAGCTTCATAAATTTGCAAAATTCAGATGATTCCACGACTATAATTTATTTCAGCATTTGTATTCTAAATTTGGGACCAAAATTTTAGATTATTATTCTGGTTGTCATAAATTAATAATTTTTCACATTGATGTTGAACCTGAAGGATCGGTCTTTCTTTAATCCCCTAAATCATTGGAAGTTGAAAAAAGTTTAAATCCTTATGCCAAATTATTGCCATCCTTCTTTAAAAATTTTCTCACTTCATTGTGTTTTTAGATTTATTAGAAATATAAAAATGTTTAATTAATTTAATAATTCATTATAAAAACATAGTGAACAAGCATAGTCTTATTGTACGATTACAAATGTGGTAGATAAAATCTCGCAAGATACATTATTATTTAAGAGATATCTGTTTAGGTTAAAATTGAGAACCAAAGTAATTTGGACATGTTTTCAATGAAATATTAATTTAATTCATGTTGTCTCAATGACAAACAAATGTATGAATAAATTCCAGGATTGTTATAATCACAAAATTTGAATCATAAGGGAAGCATTTGGGCTTGTATGATTAACACACTACATTTTCACAAAGGCATCTCAGTGGGAATTTCACATGAAAGAACGTTCACGCGAAGGGTCATTGCAAAACATAAATGTGTCATTAATTGACACCTTGGCTATGCAAAAGCGAGTGCAATGTTTTTCCCTTGTAGCATTCATTTTTAGACACAAAAATTCAACATATGAAATAATTTGAGTAACAAAAATCACAGCTAAATACTAAAAATAAGGGGATTGTGAATTTTTAAAGATGGGATTAAACATAAGGAAGATGCATCGATCTTCTAATTTATTTCATGAAATTCCTCAACATCACAAACCATTGTGGAGGTTTCTTCCTATGTGATACGTGAAGATCACTTTCCTTGCGAATAAAATGACTACTCGTTCAACATTCATCATTTCTCTTAGTCTAAGGCGTAAAGAATAAGCTTCTTACGTATTGTTTTTTTAATAATTACCATGATCACAAGGAAACAAGGAGAAAATGTCATATTTTAACCACTACCTTCCGACAAGCACCAACATTTCAATTTGTTTGAGAACCAATGATTCGTCAAGATATGACTGGAAATCGTTTTCTTCACTTCGAAGAAAAACATTTAATATATCATTAAGATGAATGAATTTGCTAGTAATATAAAAAACTCCGAGTAAGAGATAATTCCTCCATGGTTTTCAAGAACTAAAACCTTTAATCAATAATCCTTTTAAGGGTGAATTTATATATTTGAAGTTACATTCATGTCATTCACTAAACTAGATGTTGAAAAATGACAATATATAACATTATCAACATGAATATTTTTTTTGTGTGTGAATAAATTCATGTTTCTAAAAACGAATGCTAGTTCCAAAACTTTGTATTTACTATATGTTTTTATCTAGATTCATTACGTTCATTTACATTAAGACACAAGGAAAATACTATAAAAACAAAATTGTTTCTCCAAAGTGTTTTATGGTCGTCTATGAAAAAGACATGCACCACATAAATACAAAAACACCTAGAAATCGAAGAACAAATAAGCTAAAGGTATAAAGCATGATGGAGCGCTGAAGATAGTTGAACATGTTTTTCACCTACATAGTGAGCCAGCCTACGATTGATTTAGTATGGGACCCTTTAAAGTGTATTTATATGGCTCAACAATCACTGTACACATTGTTCTACTTGGTATGAATAAAGCTACACAAATTAAACAATTTAAGGTTTCCAATTTACGTAGTACTCAAATTTTCAATTTTACAACACACCATTTCACCTTCTGGTCATGCTCGTACATACAAAACCAGAAACTTTGGTATCATATGTTTTTCTATGACAAGACATTTTATACGCATGTCATTTACAACCTTATTTATTATATTGCACATTTTTTCTCTATTACTTTTTTGTTTTTCATATAATGTCCTTTCACTTTTCTTAATTCCTTAACCATTTTTTAAGTACCGGTCCAATTATTTAGCTTCCACAAGGGATCATTTTGTGTTAAAATTGTTTTGGGATTATATTTATTTCTGTATATATTGTTTTTCAATGTGTAAAGATAATTCACATTTCATATTGTTCATGCAAATTTTATCAAATTAGTTTCTAATAATCCTTTTTATATCAATTTAAGTTCACGAAAGAAGATATGGCAATGGCTATTTTTCAAATCATTGGGCTACCTTGCCTTTGAATCTATCAGAATTCTTCAGTATTTCCCTTTCAAGTAGATAAGATAGATTCTCCTAGGTTCTTATACGTGCATTCCAATATCTCTTTAATTTATGTATCTTAAAAAAACACATTAAAACAAACGTTGCATTTTATAAAAACACATGTTTTTGGTTATTCATGTTTGTTTCTTATAATCATTCAGACCTTAAAACTATGAAAAACACATGTATCCATCCTACGAGGTTGAATGAATGAATGATGTGGTGTAGGAAAATTGCTTAAGGAACAAAGGTATAAATTCATTTTTATCAAAGAAATACTTTTTGCATCTCTAATTGTTGAATAGGGCAGAAGGTGGGGGAGGGAGAGGGCGTGAGAGAGGAGGTGGGAGAAGGGTGGAGCCGGGAGTTAGCCGCGAGGCTAACTGTCCCACTCAGTTGTGAGAGGGGACGGGCTCTCAAGATTCGGGAGGGGGAACGCTCTCGAGAGTTGTGAGGGAGGAACGGAATGTTGAGAACTGAGGGAAGATTGGATTGAGGCGAGAATTACGATGTTTTTTGCAAAGAATAAAGATTGCAAGGGAGCGAGCGTGACCCCTATCAGGTTCCTTGATCCCTAGCTTAGAGTTGGCTACAGTGTGTGGCGAACCACACAAGGGGTGCATAGGTCGTGCGTGTGCAAATGTCTAGTGCAATCCCAAAAGGAGCAACATAGCGAGACCCACATCTCGTAGGAAACAAGTACGACCTGTCATGACAGTCAAAGAGTAAGACTAATCTAGGCTAGCTAACACAAGTAGCCACAAAATGTTTGCTACTTCAACATGATAGCGCAAGCAAGGATGCGTGCCCCAAGCAGAGAGCTTGAACACCACACCACAAGCCCCAACATAACATCGTGAGACAGAGCGAGGCATCATGCGGATGGTGTCACAGGGCGCCTGTTGACGTATCGCGCCAGGGGAACCTCCCTGAAGCACACGACCAAAGTACTCGGATGTAGGGATGCGGCCGTAACACTTGGCCAGAGGCGCCCATCCGGAAACAATCTATCAAAAGAACTCCTCCAGGAGCATCCCACCAGTAGCACCCGTCCAGAAGCACCCTATCAGTAGCACCCGTCCAGAAGCACCCTGCCAGTACTACCCGTCCAGACGCGCCGACGCCAGGAGCACTCCACCAGAGGCACACCGCCTAAGCACCCCATCAGTAGCAGTCGTCCAGGAGTCCCCAGCGCACCCTACCAAAAGCGCCACATGGCTACGATCGACAGTCCCGAAGCGACCAGCGAGGAGCAGAGGGGCGGCCGACAAGTGGTCAACCAGAGGGGGGAGATGAGGTGACGACACGACAACAGGACGGAGGGGACAGGAAAGAGCAGAAGAAGAGGAAGGAGAGAGAGGCACAGGGGAAGGGGTCAAGGCACAGCGGAGACCGTGGAGGGAGGGGAAGGGGACAATAGAGGGACGTGTGGTGAGGGAGTGACAGGGGAAGAGGTACAGGTAAGGGTGCAAGCAGTGCGAGAGCGAGTGTGAGAGGAGGAAGGAGAGGAGGACGGAGGGGTGGCGAGGACGGAGGGAGGCGGCGAGGGGGCAGAAATGGTGGAGCAGGAGGAGACGCGTGAAAGGAGAGAGGATTGGGGGGAGGAACAAAAGGCAGAGACCTGGCAGCATGTACGCCCATCCACGAGTGGGGCATACATGACCGATTGCCTCACCCGTTAAACTGTGTATCAACAAGTGTATTGGGAAGTGAAAAAAATAGTGAACATGGACTCTTTGTAGAAACTAATAGATATCACATAGAGGCAATGAAAGTTCTTCTTACATACAAGGAATGTACATGTGGAATTTCCCTACATGCATTCATGTGGATGTTCCCTAAAAAATGTTACCATGCAAAAATACACATTTTGATACATTGATCATCAATTGTATGAATTTGGCATGATTAACCATAACTCGGAGATGGGCAAAGTGGAGGAGAGGGCGATGAAGGGATAGGGGAGGAAGGAAGGGGCGGAAGGGTCTCCCGAAAGAGAATGGCGAGAAGTAGAGTAAGGGGTGAGGGGTGGGTGGAGGAGGTGACAAAGGGTGAGGACGATGGGGACGGTGTCCCAGTGACGGGGACGGGGCCGTCCACGAGAGGGGCAGAGAAGGAGGCCCGTGAAGGGGCGTCCTCTGGGACTTCCTTGACGGAGAGGAGAGTAGGGTCCGCACCGCGAGCAGGGGAAGACACGCGAGGGGAGCTCGTAGCCTGGGCTGCGGTAAGAGCAGGGGGAAATGGAGGAGGGGAAGGGGGGATGCTGGGAGGAGAGACCGGGCATGACACGGGAGACGATAGGAGGGGAGGGAGGGGAGACAAAGATGGAGGACCGCCACGACGACGGGAAGGGGGTGAGGGAGGCGAGAGAGGAGATGGAGGTAGGGGGGAGGGAGTGGGAAGAGGTGGGGGAGGTGGGGCGGGAGGGGGGGGAAAGGGCAAGGTGCAAGAGGGGATAGGGGAGGAGACCAACGCTGGAGGAGACAGACTCGTGGAGGCAGGGATGGGAGGAGAGTGACAAGGGGGAGCCGCAGGACGGGGCAGGATGGTGGACGAAGAAGGGAGAGAGGAAAGAGGAATAGGGGGAGAGGGGTGGGAGATCGGCGGTGGAACGGCCGAAGAAGGCACGAGAGATGAGACAGGAGCAGGGGCTGTTGCACGTGTAGAGGGCACGGGGGGGGGTCACAGAGGAAGGTGGAGAGAGAGAGGTGGCACCAGCAACCACGAGGCTGTCGGAGGTGTAGGCCGTGGCAAAGGTGGGAGCACGGAGGCAGTGATCCGCACGGAAGGCTCCATATGTCAGCTGCTCAAAAAAGCAAGTGTGACAAGACTCGATGAGGCGATGGGCGACTGGGTCCCAAAACCGGTGGGCACATGAGTGAGGTGCAACCCTGAGGGTAATGCAGAGGTGGTCTGGTGAATCAAGCTTGCCAGACGGAGACAGGGCAGCAAGGTAGACGGTGGCCATGGTGCCCCAAACCATAGCCTGACTGAGGTCCGCTCAACGACCAAAGAATAGTTGGAATGGTGTGGTGTCGGGGGCGAGGGGGCCTTGTGGAATCCGGTTCCAAACCCACGTGAGAGAATGTGCAGCCTTAGACCAAAAACTGCGGCCTCGATTAAGAAAGCCTTATTCAGCCATCAACGTGCGAACTCCCTCAACAAGTGTGCAGTTCCAGCACTGAGCAACCCCATTCTGCTGAAGAGAATAGGGGGCAGAGAGCTCATGAACCACACCCTCATGGTTAAAAAACGATATTGTGGCACCAAAGAACTCGCCACCGTGGTCGGACCAAAAATGCAGAAGCTGGTGATGACTCTGTCGTTGCGCGGACGCATACCGCGACTGGATGGTCTGGGCAACATCGCTCTTTGCTAAAACGAAAAAGACCCATGTGTAGTGAGAATTTTCATCAATGAGGCTGAGAACATAGNATTGTGGCACCAAAGAACTCGCCACCGTGGTCGGACCAAAAATGCAGAAGCTGGTGATGACTCTGTCGTTGCGCGGACGCATACCGCGACTGGATGGTCTGGGCAACATCGCTCTTTGCTAAAACGAAAAAGACCCATGTGTAGTGAGAATTTTCATCAATGAGGCTGAGAACATAGGTAACGTGCTCAGCTAGAGACTCATCCTGGAGAGGACCGAGGATGTCTGCATGCACAAGCTTGAGAGGAGCAGATACGCGCGAGGGGGATGAGGGGAAAGGAAGGCGGTGCATCTTGCCAACGGCACAAAAAGTGCAATCGGCAGCACAAGGGGCTCAAAATGAAGGATCGGAAGACCATCGGCAGGGAGAGTACAAAGAAGGGAGGCCACAACAGTGGTGGGAAGATGACAAAGGCGATGATGAAGAAGGTGGGAGTGAGCCGAACAAGGGAAACAAGCGCAACAGCATCGGCAATGAGCCTAGAGACAAATTGTGGGCCGAGAACCTGGTACAAGCCCTCGCCAGGGAAACGACGACCCCGGGGGAGGACGTGGCCACTGGCGCGCTTGGTGAAAGCGATAAGACCAAGGGCATAGGTGGTGGAGAGCCGCAGCTGTCAAGCGTCGGGACGGGCAAAAGAGAAAAATCAAGCGCCGGGACATAGAGGACGGACAACAAGGTGAGAGAGCCGGCCGAGGAGGTGAGAAAACCGGTGCCTACACCAAGCACAGGGAGAGGGGCTCCGTCACCAGTGTATACTGATGTGATTGTAGAAGCAGGACTGAACTCTGTGAACAGGTCACGAACGAGACACATGTAATTAGTTGCAGCACCGTCGACCACCCAAGACAGCGCGACGACAAGCTCAGTGCCGGAGAGGAGGTAGTAGGCAGTCGTGCGAGGGAATAGAGGCGACGGGCAGGGAGCGGGCAGAGTGACACTGGGATAAAGGGAAGAGGTTTCAGAAGCAGCAAGCATATAAAAAAAAAGTAGACGTACCGGATGGCGGCGGACCACCAAGCATACCCTTAACCAGAACACGGCGGATGAGAGCAATGATCGCATCCTCAGTCAGGGGAGGAGGTGCAACAGGTGCTGGTAGGGGAAGAAAAGCGGCAAGCAGAGGAGCGCCGAGAGCCGCCGTGGGGGGAGGTCCGCCAGGAGCAGCAAAAGGTTGGCCATGAAGGAGTGCACGCTGACGCGCAAATTGATCACGAAGATCAGGGGCGGGGGGAAGCGGGCACGCCTCGTGACGATGACTGACAACATCGCAGTTCCAGCACGTAGGTGGGCGAGGCCCACCACCACCACCACCACCACCTCTACCAGGTGGGGAATGAACAGCCAAGGCATGAGCTGGCAGAGGGGGAGGAGGCCGGGTAGGGTGTCGGACAGGACAAGCTCAGCAGGAGGGACTGCAGGCTGGGAGACCGCCTAGAAGGAGCAGAGCCCCTCTAATAGAACAGACCAGACAGCGTCGGGATTCTAATATGCGGCCTGAAGGGTAAGGGCGAGGGGAAAGGAAGTGAGAGCGCCAGAGAAGGATGGCCCAAGGCCAGCAACGATAGAAGTGACAAAGGCCTGTTCCGTCAAGGAGACACCTGTAGTGAGGAGCTCGCTCTGAAGGAGCTCAGCACGCCCTAGGTACGCACCCAAGGACTCGTTAGGGTGACGATGGAGAGTGCAAAGATTGGCGAGGAGGGAAGAATCAGAGCAAAGAGAGTTAAACAAGTAAAGAGCGAGGAGGGCAGCCCAAGCCTCACGAGGACGAGCCGGGAGAGTGGAGGTGGGTGCAAACCGATCAAGCTGACGAATGGCGACAGAAGGGGCTGTAGAGTAAAGGAGGTGGAAGGCAAGGGTGATACGACCAAGATGAGCAAGGGGGAGGGAGGGAGGGGGGTCATAGAGCTCCCTGAGCCCATGCATGTGGGCCAAGGACACAAAGCAGGGGGACCAATCAGGGAACGGAGTGCCCGGGACGTAACAGGGAGCGGTAGTCAAGGGCAGCGATATAGGAGGGGAGGGGTGGAGACCAAGACGGGCGAACTAAGCGAATGCTAGGGTCATAGCATCGAGGTGCGCCTCGGTGCGGGCAAGTGCAGCAACAGGGTCACTAGGGGGAGGGGCAATGACAAGGACAATGCCACTGATCTGGCGAACACCGCTCTCTGGGAGAGCACCACCAGCGGGCAAAGCACCACTAAGTGGGACAGCACTACCAAGACGAAGAGCGCCGAATGGAACGACAGCACTGGCAGGGACGACGACGGAAGTAGAGGCGGCGGAACCAGCTGGGGGAACAGCAACGTCGGGCGCAATGGCAACAGCGGGGGCGACAGTGCCTCTATGGGTGACGTTACCAACAGGGGTGATGGCACTACCGTCGGTGGCAGTAGTGTCGGCCACGAGGGTACCACGAGGAGCGACAGGACGGCCAGCTGCAACGACACCATTGGGGGTGTCCCCGGTGGTGTCAGAGCCAGGACCGTCAGGGTTTGTAGCAGCGACAGAGGGGACGAGGGGAACGGCAGGGGGTGCTACGGGATGGAATGCGAGGGCATCAAGGATGGTCGCTGAGAAAGGGAACTAAGATGGGTGGGCGGGTGGCGGGAGACGACGTGGTGGTGAAGGGGGGGCATGGAGCACCTCTAGAGAGGCAGTGACGGCGGCCTCGACAGCAGAACGAGGAGAGAGGGCGAGGGAATTGTCAATGAGTCCATGGTCAACGGAGGAAGGAGGACTTGGAGGACGCGAGGAGACATCCAGAGAGGATGTCTGCTCGCGGCCCGCACGGGCTACGGCAGCAGCAACGAGGGGGCCAGAGAGGCCGAGGTCGACCATGACACTACTAGCCGTAGAGGGAGCAATTGAGGCAAGGAGCGTACACCTACGGGGGGAGCGTGCATGCAGCGGAGGGGAAAGATAAACCAGGGTGTCAGGTGTGTATTTAGGGAAGTTCATTACGGGGGGAAGGGGAGGGGGAGAGGGAGGAAAGGGGAAGGGGGGACACCATGAGACAGGCGAGAGGACAGACGGACGGACGGGTCCAGCACATTCTGTCAGAATCAAGCGACTCCGTCAAGGTGACTCCTCACTTCCGAGGAAGGAGAACAACCTGTGGCCAGGGTACAGGTCTGAAAGCCTCTGCTCTGCCTCAAACCCCTCGGATACTCCGAGTTCTCAATAACGGTTCAGGTCCGAGACCGAACCATCTTGACCCAACGGCCCTCGGTCTGACTAACCGTTGATCCCAACAATGTCAAGTCATCCCCTAATAACGTGACATCTGTCACTTGCGTCCGGCTAGCGGAAAGAAGCCGTTGCTCTGCTCATTTGTCCTGTTCTGTCCTTTTATGACCGAGGATGTTCATTCCCTCGAGTTGACCAGAATAGTTCTGCCCATCCTGTTCCCCCTTGGTTCCGCGGCTTCGCCGCCGTGTCTTCGCTCTGCCCGTCCCTCACACTTTCTGCCTTCACCAACTCTCAACGCTTCGCTCTGTCACTCTTGCTCCTTCGCTCAGCTCTCAGGCTCCGCCAGCCATCACTCTACCTTGCAGTATTCTCTCTCACATCAACCTGTCTACCTCTGCTGCCGCGTCTCAGCCTCTATCAAGCTCCCGCGACTAACTCCTTGGACCGCTCTTGCCTACGTCACTCTGCTGACGTACCATTGCATGTTCCGATGCTTCTGCTTGCACCTGCTGCCGCTTCTCTCGTCGCTGCATTCTTCTGACATGGTATCAGAGCTTCAGGTAACATCACCTGGAGTCCCGTGACCGCGTCATCGCTCTGCCGCTATCCTTGCCTCATTGCTTCGATCCACATTCTCCTGTCACCGCTGCCGCCATCCCGCGCCTCGCCGCTTCGTCCACTACTGAAATCAGGAGCTCTGCCCGACGAGTTCTCCACGCTGAAGAAACGCCTTGTCATCCCGAGAAGGCCCTGCGCCCATTTCCGCGCCCGTGGCTAACAACCGGTGACGAGTCGCTCACATCAGCCGCAAGCAACTCTCGAGCCGCCGCCTGTCGTCAACTACCAAGAAGCTTCCTGCCGCCTCCCATCCGCTGTCACCGCATCGCATCTACCTCCGCTGTTATCTCCTCCTGATCATTCTGCCTCATCAGCCCTACCTGCTCCTTCCTAGCTAACATCCCCTGTCTGCCTACGTCCATCATTCCGAGTCTCTTTCTCGCTTCGCCTCCTTGCCTCGTCAATAGTTGCAGCCGAGAACTGCCACTGTCAGGATATGGGACACCACCAGTCTTCCTGCTCCCATTTCCGAGCCAACTAGGGAACAAGCCGTCACTCTCCTGGCATCAGCAGTCTAATCTCCCTGCCCGCTGTCTGACTTCCTCTGTCGTAATCAACTCCTCCTTGCTGACAGGATATCGGACACCACCAGTCTTCCTGCTCCCACTTCCGAGCCAACTGGGGAACAAGCCGTCACTCTCTTGAACGCAGAAGGAGTAGCTGCGACTCTCTCCCTCCACCTGCCGCGCCTCGTCCTCGCTCTCTCCGCTCGCGTCGCCCTCTGCCTCCCATCTTCTCCATCATCACCAGCCCTCGGTCTTCGTCTTCAGGCACCTCCATCGTTCCTCCTCCTCCTCGCTCTAGTCCTCTCAGCTTCATCAGTCGCCCGCCTCTCTTTGTCTTCAGCATCATCTGCATTGTGTTCACATCTCCTCCTTCTCATCATTCAGCATTCTCCCCGCCGCTTTCCATTCATCGTCCGCAACAGCATCATCTTCTCGCGCACGTGGTTCCGCCCCTGCGCCCACTCATCAATCAATCGTTTCCTCTGCCTCCGCATCGCCTCCTCCTCATCATCAGCATTCTCCGCGCTGCCATCCATCATCAGCATCAGCATCATCAACATCGCTTTATCGCGCACGTGGTTCTGCCCCTGCGCCCACTCATCAGTCAATTGCTCCCTCCGCTTCCGCAAATCGCATCATCTCGGCACAAGGATCCGCCCGGCCGCATCGCCTTTTTCCGCGACGGTCTGCGCCCACGCCAAAACTTCCTTCAGCGCATGTGGTTTCGCCCCTGCGCCCACTCATCCATCAATCGTCTCCTGCTCTTCAACATCAGCTTGGCACAAGGATCCGCCCGGTCGCATCGCCTTTTTTGCGACAACCTGCGCCCACGCCATAACTTTGCAGCGCACGTGGTTTCGTCCCTGCGCCCACTCATCCATCAATTGCTTCCTTCGTTCTCGTAAATCGTTCTCAGCCCGGCACAAGGATTCGCTCGGTCGGATCGCTCGAATCGCGACGACCCGCGCCCAAGCCAAAACCTCCATCAGCGCACGCGGTCCGCCCCTGCACCCACTTCATCATCCATCATTCCTCCGCCATCATCCGCCTCTATTACTCACTCGGCACACGGATCCGCCCGGTCGCATCACCCATTCACCGACGACCTGCGCCCACGCCGAAACTTCCATCCACGCACTTGGTTTCACCCCTGCGTCCACTCCATCATCCATCGCTCCTCGATCGCATTGTCCAACTCCCAGCAATCTGTCTCTTCCTCACTACACAGAACCCTGCTCCATTACCTACCTCTCACGAATCCTTCCTCATCATGACTGACTGGAGAACGTGTCTTGTCAAATTTCTGCCAAAGCAAGAGCGAACCATCTTCTTCAACTCTCTCGCTCGAAATTATGGACCACTCAACTTCGACACCTTCCCAGAAAATTTCCTCATCTCACTGTCCATTCTCCACTTCTACACGACCAGCAGGGCACGCACCAACATCTTCCAGTGGTCAAGAGACTTCCTCACCATGTATTCTCCCGTCTACGTCCAAGGAGAATCCATCATTTCTGCCCTACAACCTCCTTTGGCCAACTCAACCTCACCAAGTCAACAAATGGAGCAGTCGATCAGAAGGTCTCCGTGCCGCATTGCCGACACAGAATTTCATCCACACATCAATGCTCATCCGGGCAACATACTACAGATGTGGATTGATCTTCTCAAGGCATGCCTTTGCCCACTGCCAGACCCGATCAGACCACCTCTGCTGTTACCAAACAGCCTCTATCTCAAAGGGTTTGTGCTCCATCGACACTGCTCAAGATCATGCTGCACTGACCAACCTCGGCACACACAAGTCCTCTCTCCTTGTCACCTTGACGAAGTCACGGAGGGTGTCAGAATCAAGCGACTCCGTCAAGGTGACTCCTCACTTCCTAGGAAGGAGAACAACCTATGGCCAGGGTACAATTCTGAAAGCCTCTGCTCTGCCTCAAACCCCTCGGATACTCCGAGTTCTCAATAACGGTTCAGTTCTGAGACCGAACCATCTTGACCCAACGGCCCTCGGTCTGACTAACCGTTGATCCCAACAATGTCAAGTCATCCCCTAATAAGGTGACATCTGTCACTCGCGTCCGGCTAGCGGAAAGAAGCCGTTGCTCTGCTCATTTGTCCTGTTCTGTCCTTTTATGACCGAGGATGTTCATTCCCTTGAGTTAACCAGAACAGTTCTGCCCATCCTGTTCCCCCTTGGTTCCGCGGCTTCGCTGCCGTGTCTTAGCTCTGCCCGTCCTTCACACTTTCTGCCTTCGCCAACTCTCAACGCTTCGCTCCGTCACTCTCGCTCCTTCGCTCAGCTCTCACGCTCCGCCAGCCATCACTCTACCTTGCAGTATTCTCTCTCACATCGACCTGTCTACCTCTGCTGCTGCGTCTCAGCCTCTATCAAGCTCCCGCGACTAAATCCTCGGACCGCTCTTGCCTACGTCACTCTGCTGAAGTACACTTGCATGTTCCGATGCTTCTGCTTGCACCTGCTGCCGCTTCTCTCGTCACTGCATTCTTCTGACACATTCGCAGGTGGGAAAGAGGAGCAAGAAGTGGGGGAGGGAGCATCATAGTGATGCGAGGGAAGCAAGCACAAAGAAGACTGATGGGCAGGGGGAGAGAGAGGGAGGTGGAGAAGGAGAGAGGGGAGAAGCAGGGAGAGTAGAATGAGAGCAGAAATTGAGAAAGGAGAGAGAGATGGGGAGAGAGGGAGAGAGAGAGGGGGAGGAGGAGATAAGAGGGAAGAGCAGATAGGGGATGTGAGGGTGGAGTGCCATGGCAATGTGAGGGAGGAAAGATGAAGATAAGGGAGAGAGTAAGAGAGAGAGAGAAAGGAGGAGGCACATAGAGAGAAGGTGAGAGAGGTAGAGAGAGTGAGAGCAGGAGAGATAGGGAGAGAGAAAGAGTAAGAGAGAGAGAGAGAGGGCAGGAGAGAGAGAGAGAGAGAGAGAGGTGGGGAGAGAGAGAGAGAGAGAGAGAGAGGGGGGGAGAGAGAGAGAGAGGGGGCAGGAGAGAGAGAGAGAGAGAGAGAGGTGGGGAGTGAGAGATAGAGAGAGAGAGAGGTGGGGAGAGTGAGAGAGAGGGAGAGAGAGGGAGAAGGGGGGAGTGAGAGAGAGAAAGACGGAAAGAGAGAGAGAGAGAGGGAGGAAGAGAGAGAGGGCGTGGGAGAGAGGGAGAGAGAGAGGTGGTGAGAGAGAGGGACAGAGAAAAGAGAGGGGGAGGGAGAGGGAGCGAGAAAGGGAGAGGTGGAGAGAGGGAGGAGAGAGAGAGAGAGAGAGAGAGAGAGCAAGAGAGAGAGAGAATGGGATGGAGAGAGAGAGAGGGCAGGAGAGAGAGAGAGAGGTGGGGAGAGAGAGGGAGAGAGAGAGGAAGGGAGAGAGAGAGGGAGAGAGAGAGCTAGAGAGAAGAAGAAGAAGAGAGAGATGGTGAGGGAGGGAG
Source organism: Penium margaritaceum (assembly GCA_023375785.1). NCBI lineage: Eukaryota > Viridiplantae > Streptophyta > Zygnematophyceae > Desmidiales > Peniaceae > Penium > Penium margaritaceum. The sequence goes on from SZWC01004305.1 coordinate 112,845, forward strand.
CAAGATAGGAGGGTAGGAGAGGTGACGGACATACTAAGGGCGGCGAGTGGGAAGGTATGCGGCGGCAGAGCGCAGGAGCAGGAGCGACGCGACAGATGAAACAAAAGGAGAGAAGGCGAGCACGAGCTACGTAAGGAGCGCACACGAGGCGCAAGAGGGCGCACACAAGGCGCAAGGATGGAGGAGGTAGGACCCAAGGTGATAAGAAGAGAAAAAAGAAAAAGACAAAAAAGAAAAAAGACCGGAGAGAAGAAGAAAGAAAAAAAAGGATGAAGGGAAAGACACACGAAGAGAAGGAGAGGAGGGGAAGGAAAATGAAGGAAAGAAAAGAGAAGGAGAAAAAATGGGAAAAAAAAAAATAGGAACGAGCTCACCAAGAGGTGGAGGCGAAGTCCGGAAGAGAAGGTAGAGCTCGCGCATGCCCAGTGGACGCCATTACATGGAGCGAAGATGCAGACCAAACCGAGCATACGCGACGGTGATGGATATGAGAGTGCCAGAAAGTGACAAAAATAGGTTGCTCGTTAAAAATCATCAGGTNGCAGGAGGACCTTCAGGTAGCTTCAAGGAAGGTCCCCACCAAGATTATTGGTTGTGCACATGGCAGGGATGGTAATTCTCTTGTGTGAGAGTGTGACTGCCGCTCATCCCGCTAGGCTAGGAGTGTGCTAGAGGGTGAGCTTTGACAGAGTGGATCTCAGTGCTCCCTTAGCCAAATGAGGCATATAAGGGCTTGTTAGAAAGCTGTGATGATTTAATTTCTCACTCAAGAGTCGATTCAGACATTCGCATTCTCTGCAAACCTACATTCGCTTCCGTAATTTCTGTTTGTGCAACATGCAACTCCCTCTCACAAACAGTTGGTCCTGCCTAGGCGGCTCTTAGTGAGCCTGATCACCTCCCTGAGGGCTGCCAATTTTCCATCAGTGGTATCAGAGCTAGAACAAGGCTGTGTCTCATCCTTGAGGCATTCCTTGCACCTTGTTGTTTGGGAGAGCCATTTGTGGGCTGAACGTTGCACTACCATGGCGACATCCGCTTCCGTGGTGGCCGGCGTCAACATCGCCAAGTTCGAAGGCAAGAACTTCTTCAACTGGAGCAACAACATGAAGATGGTGCTGATGGAGAAGGGTCTCTGGAGCCAGGTGGATGAGAAGGAGAAGGAACCAGCAGAAGGCTCCCTCTCTCCTGGCGAGGCCCGTACCTACCGCGAGAAGCGTGACCGCGCCCTCGCAACCATCTACCTCCACCTCGCCTAACGGCAGCAACTCCTCGTTCGTGGAATCCTCATGCCAAAGGAGGTTTGGAAAAAGCTTGAGTCCACTTATGCTTCCAAGTCAATCCTCATGAATATGCAGCTGCGTCGTCGCATTCACACTGTGAAGATGGACGAGTCCGGATCCATGATTGACTACATCAACATGGTGAAGTCTCTCTCTGACCAGCTTTCTGCGATTGAGGACCCTGTCAAGGAACTTGTGCTCATGCCTACCATCCTCTCTGGTCTTCCTAGCAGCTATACTCCTCTCATTGTTGCCCTGGACCAGCGTGGTGACAAGCTTTCCCTCAATGATGTGGAGGAGAGCCTGCTGTTTGAGGAGGAGCGGCGCAAGGGAGAAGAGGGCGGAAGCGGACTGGACGTCGCTCTCATCACCAACTTTGGTCATGGGGGCAGTGCTACATCAACCAGGAGCAACGGCGGAGGAGGAAAGAAGAAGGGTAACTGCCACTACTGCAAGAAGCCGGGCCATTGGGCGCGCAAATGCCGGAAGAATAAGGCGGACCTTGTGGCTGGAGTGGGAGCGGGAAAACAGTCCGACGCTTCTGCGAACGCTGCAGATTGGGAGAGTGGATTCGTGACAACCATCCGGGTCCTGCACGTCTCCGACAACACCGCCCTGTTCTGGATCATCGACACGGGAGCCACGCGGCACATGACGTGTCGCCGGGAGTGGTTCGACGTCTACACCGTCATCGAGCCTCGTCGGGTGTACATGGGGGACAACCATGTGCAAATGGCGGTTGGGGAGGGTGAGATCGTGTTTTGTGCTTCCGTTGAGGGCAAGCACGTGGAACGTCGTGTGAAGGGGGTGCTCCATGTTCCGGGGCTGGCAGCTAACCTCCTCTCTATCTCATCTCTCATCTCCGAAGGCATGCAGGTTTGCTTTGAGAATGGTGGCTGCACCATCTCTGCCTGTGCAGGCCGGGTGCTTGCAAAAGCGAACAAGGAGGACGGTCTTTACCACCTCTACGTGGCGTCGAAGAAGGAAGCCGACTCAGCGTTGGCGGCAAGAGAGGGAAAACACAACATCGGCCTGTGGCATCGGCGGTTCGGTCACCTCGGCTTTGGCACCATCATCTCCATGCAGCAGATGGTCCGCGGCCTGGAGCTCAAGGGGGTGAAGCAGCCAGGTGCATCGGCTTGTGAGAGCTGCATTGAAGGAAAGCAATCCCGCGCTCCTTTCACGGTGGAAGGCAAGGGGGCGGCTGAGCTTCTCTCACTCGTTCACTCTGATTTGTGCGGTCCCATGCCATCACAGTCCTTGTCTGGCAAGTTGTACTTTGTCATGTTCATTGATGACAAGTCGAGGAAGACGTGGGTGTCCTTCTTGGCTGGAAAGGATGAGTGCTTTGATGCTTTCAAGGTGTGGATTGCTGCTGCACAGAATGAGAGTGGCAGGCGGTTGAAGGTGCTTCGCACCGATGGTGGAGGAAAGTACCTCTCCAACGACTTCCGCACCTTCCTCAAGCGTCGCGGGATCAAGCACGAGGTCACCCCACCTGGAACACCGCAGCTGAACGGCGTGGCTGAACGCGCGAACCGCACACTTATGGAGCGTGTTCAAAGCATGCTCCAAGACGCGGAGCTCCCGCCAACCTTCTGGGCGGAAGCGGTCAACACTGCCGTATACCTGAAAAACCGGAGTCCCACGCGCGCCGTGCCGCTGATGACACCGGAGGAGGCGTGGACGGGATGCAAGCCAACAGTGTCGCACCTGAAATTCTTCGGGTGTGGCACATTCATGCACGTGCCTTCCGGCAGCCGTAACAAGCTGGACGCAAAGTCGGTGAAGGCCGCCTTCCTCGGCTACGACACCATGGGATACCGCCTCTACAACCTTGCTGCTCGCAAGATCATCCGCAGCCGTGACGTCGTCTTTCAAGAGGAATTGAAGGGCTGGACTTGGAGCCCTATGACTGCTGTTCCACTTGCTCCTGCACTTGTACCTGAAGTGCGAGAAGTACTGGTAGCAGAAGAGGGCGGTGCGGAAGATGGCGGTGACAGTGGCAACGACAAGGAGGTGGAGGGAGCTGAGAAGGAGAAGGAGGCCGCAGCAGAATCTGATGAGAAGGAGCAGCAAAGCAACGCCCAGCAGCTGCCACGACGGTCCGCACGCCTCAACAAAGGTGCAAAGGACAGTGGGGAGCCGCTGAGGCGATCCGAGCGCCTCGCAAACAAACAGAGGCCGCTAGAGGAGCTGGTGAACCTGTGCACAGTTCCACCACAAGCGGAGTCGTCTGACCTCGAGCTTCTCTTCCTCACAGTCACCGATGACCCAGCCACATTCGCTGAAGCCATGCGTAGCACCGAGGCGGCAGATTGGCGTGCCGCAGCAGACGAGGAGTACGCTGCGCTCATGAAGAACGGCACATGGACCCTCGAGGAAGCTCCACGTGGCAGCCGGGTGATCGGATGCCGGTGGATCTTCAGGCGCAAGCGTGGTGCGGATGGTAAGGTGCTCAGGTACAAAGCACGGTTGGTTGCAAAGGGGTATGCGCAGACTGAGGGTGTGGATTACAATGAGACATTTGCACCTGTCGCTAAGTTCCGATCCATCCGAGCGATCCTTGCTCTTGCTGCTGCTATGGACTTGGAGGTGCACCAAATGGATGTGACGTGTGCATTTCTGAATGGTGACCTTGAGGAGGATATGTACATGGAGCAGCCGGAGGGGTATGTGGTGCAGGGAAAGGCGGATTTGGTGTGCAAGCTTGTGAAGGCCCTCTACGGCCTGAAGCAAGCACCACGAGCATGGTACCACAAGATGGATGAGCAGCTGGCTGGCCTTGGCTTTGTGCGTAGTGAAGCTGATCATGCAGTCTATGGGCGCACTCAAGAGGCAAGCCAGGTCATCATCTTGCTCTATGTTGATGATCTGCTCATTGCATCTGACTCCAAGTCTCTTTTGGACGATGTGAAGCAGTCCCTTGCTGCCAGGTTCGACATGAAAGACATGGGAGAGCTCAGTTACTAGCTTGGCCTTCAGGTCAAGCGTGACCGGCAGCAGCAGACTTTGGAGTTGTTGCAGAGCACGTACGTGAGCGACATCGTCAAGCGCTTCATCATGGCAGGAGCGCGCAAAGCAGCGACACCACTGGAAGTGGGAGCGAAGATGAGCACGACGCAGACTCCCCGCGGCATGCAAGAGAGCAGCCGCATGGAAGCAGTGCCGTACCAAGCAGCAGTTGGGAGCCTCATGTACGCAGCAGTCGGCACGCGCCTCGACATCAGCCAAGCAGTGGGAGCTCTCAGCAAGTTTTGCGTAAATCCGGGCGTGCCGCATTGGGAGGCGGTCAAGCGCGTGCTGCGCTACCTCGACAGCAGCAGCAGCCTTTGCCTCACCTTTAACGGCAACAAAAGCCCCATCCTCATCGGCTACAGCGACGCAGATTGGGGAGGTGACCTGGACACAAGGAGGTCGACCAGTGGGTTCGTGTTTGTGCTCGGGGGAGCTGCAATCAGCTGGAGGAGCAAGAAGCAAGAGTGCGTTGCCCTCTCCTCCACCGAAGCAAAGTACATCGCCCTCAGTGAAGCAGCAAAGGAAGCCGTGTGGCTGCGTGAGCTGCTGGCAAGTATTGGACAGAAGCAGACCACAGCGACCACCATCTACTGTGACAACATGAGCGCCATTGCTCTGACCAAGAACGCCGAGTTTCGACCTGCGGTACCACTTCATCCGCGAGCTCGTGGCGAAGCAGGTGCTGAAGATCAAGTTCTGCCCATCAAGCATGATGCTGGCAGAATTCCTGACCAAGCCGCTGGCAGCGCACCGCTTTCAGCAGCTGAGGGGACAGTGCGGACTTGTGTGATTTTTATTCTCGCAAAGTGGGAGAATGATGGATATGAGAGTGCCAGAAAGTGACATAAATAGGTTGCTCGTTAAAAATCATCAGGTCACAAAAGTGAATAGAGGATGTTTTGCTGGTTCTGTAGCACTTTACGGAACTCGATTTGGAATCCGTTTGAGGGAGATATGGATTTTCAAGGTTTGGTGGCTATGGGTCCGGTTCAAGTGATGGCTCCTGCACTACCAGCAGCAATGACGGCCACAATTATTGGCCAAGGAGGTTTGGAGCGGCCTTCAGGGTAGAAAGGCGGCAGGAGGACCTTCAGGTAGCTTCAATGAAGGTCCCCACCAAGATTATTGGTTGTGCACATGGCAGGGATGGTAATTCTCTTGTGTGAGAGTGTGACTGCCGCTCATCCCGCTAGGCTAGGAGTGTGCTAGAGGGTGAGCTTTGACAGAGTGGATCTCAGTGCTCCCTTAGCCAAATGAGGCATATAAGGGCTTTTTAGACAGCTGTGATGATGTACTTTCTCACTCAAGAGTTGATTCAGACATTCGCATTCTCTGCAGACCTAAATTTGCTTCCGTAATTGCTGTCTGTGCAACCTGCAACTCCCTCTCACAAACAGTTGGTCCTGCCTAGGCGGCTCTTAGTGAGCCTGATCACCTCCCTGAGGGCTGCCAAGTTTCCATCAGTGGTATCAGA
>SZWC01004305.1:122140-144221 GCA_023375785.1 Penium margaritaceum
GAGAGAGAGAGAGAAAGAGAGAGAGAGAGAGAGAGAGAGAGAGAGAGGGAGAGGGATGGAGAGACAGAGAAAAGGAGAGAGCGGGAGAGAAAAATGGGAGGGAGAGAGACAGGGCGTGAGACAGAGAGAGGTGGGGAGATAGAAAGAGAGAGAGAAAGAGAGAGGTGGGGAGAGGGATGTGGGGAGAGAGGAGTGAGAGAGAGGTGGAGAGAGAGGGGGGGTAGTGAGAGAGAGAGAGAGAGAGAGATGGAGAGAGAGAGTGGATGGGAGGAGGCCCAGAGTGAGAGAGAGGGGAGAGACAGAGTAGAGAGAAAGAGGGATAGAGAGAGACAGAGAGAGAGGGAGAGAGAGAGAATGGGAGGGAGAGAGAGAGAGAGGGAGGGAAAGAGAGAGATAGAGAGATAGAGAGAGGGTGAGAGAGAGAGGTGGAAAGAGAGAGAGACATAGAGAGAGAGAGAGTGAGATGGGTGGAGAGAGAGAGATGGAGATAGGGAGAGAGGAAGAGAGAAAGGGAGTGAGATAGAAAGAAAGAGAGAGAGGTGGGGGGGGAGAGGGAGAGAGAGATGGGGGGGGAGAGAGAGAGAGGGAGGGGGAGAGAGAAAGAGAGAGGGGGAGGAGAGAGAGGGATGGAGAGGGAGGGAGGGTGAGAGGGAGGGGAGTGGAGGAAGTGAGGGGGGAGGGAGGGAGGAGAGAGGCAAAAGCAAGAAGAGGAGGAGGAGAGGGGAACGAAGAGGGCACAAAGATGAGAGGGGAGGGACAACGGTAGATGGGAGGAAGGGGAAGACGGAAGGGAGGGAGGGACATAAGAAAATGGGTGGAGAGACAAAGAAAGGGCGGAGAGAGCGGATGAAAGCAAGAGAAGGGACACAGGAAAGGAGAAGACAAAGAGAGAGGAAGGGAAGGGCAAGGCAAGCAGGAGGGGGGAGAGAGAAGGAGGAGACGGAGCACGACAAGACAAACGAGAACAGCAGACAAAGAGCGAGCGATGAGAAAGCATACACGTGCCATGAGACCAAGCCGAGGGAAGCGTCGCCCAACAGCGTACAGGTTGGAGACCGACAACGGCAGGGGAGGAACAGAGAGGGGGGGGAAGCGAGTAAGAGGGAGCGGGACGCAAGGGGGCAAGGGCAAGCAGAAGAAAGGAAGAGCCGCGGAGACGAGCTGCACATGGGCGCACACGAGGTGCATAGAGGGCACACACGAGGCGCAAGGAGTACGAGCAAAGAAGAAAAAAGATCAAGAAGAAAAAGGGAAAACAAGAAAGGAGAAAACAAGGCAAAAATGAGAGATGCAAAGAAGGAAGACAGGCAAGAAGGGAAAACAGGAGGTGGAGAGCACCCAAGACTCAAGCATGCACAGGAGGGGAGAGAAGGAACGAGCTTACCAGAAGGCGGAGACGTAGGGCAGTGGAGGAGGAGGGAGCCAGCACCGAGAAGGCGCGGCGGACCGATGGACAAGGGGGCCAAAGAGCGGCACCCGGAGCACAGGGGGACAAGGAGGAGAAGGTGATAGAGAAGGAAAGGGGAGGAAACTTGAAGAAAAGTGCCAAAAAAAAAAGAGGGAAGAAGAGAAGAAGGGGAAGGAAAAGAGGAAGAGGATGAGGGGAGAGGACAGGGAGGGAAGAGCGAGGAGCTGGGGAGTACGCTGATGAAGGAGAGAGAAAAGGGGAAGAGGCAGGATGGGAGAGGAGAGAGGGTGAGGGGAAATGGAGGGGAGGAGGGGAGGGAGATCCAGTGGAGAGAGGGAGGGAGAGGGGACCAGAGGATATGTGAGGGAACAAAAAGGCAAGGAGAGAGAGAGAGAGAGAGAGAGAGAGAGAGAGAGAGAGAGAGAGAGAGAGAGGGGAGGATGAAAAAAAAATGAAAGGCCGGGATGAGACCTAGGGGGGGGGGTCCTAAAACGCCGGAAGGGCGGGGCCCAAAGGCCGCAAAGGCCAGACGGCCGATTGGGGGCAGACAGCCCCAGGCTCAGAGAGCTGAGCAAAAGACAAGGAACAGCGGGGGAGGGGGGGGGGGTCGGCCAGAGGCCACACACAGCAGAACGAAGGCCAGAAGCACTGAGTGCAAAGTCCACAGTCCACAGGTCAGAGACCAGAGTCGTAGAGACTAGAGGCTAGTACTAGGGCTAGGAGACCTAGAGCCTAGAGCCTACAGCCTAAGGCCTGGAGGCCGAGGGCCAGAGAGCCGAAGGTCTAGAGCCTAAGGCCGGGGGAGTCGAAGAGGGGGGGAACCGCGCGCCAGAGGCCAAGGCCAAGTCAGAACCCGGAGCGAACAAAGCGGGGGACAAGGAGCCCGAATGAGGAGAGCAGGGCGGGCACACAAGACGAGGGAGAGACCGAGGCCAGGCCGTAGGCTCCGAGAAGAGGGAAGAACCTGCAGGAGAGAGAAAAAGAAACAAAACGTGAGTGAGCGAGGGGGGAGAAAAAGAAAAGATAAGGACGAGGCAAAGTGGAGAAACAAGAGATACAGAAATGAGAGAGGGAGATGGATGGGGGGAGGGAAAAAAGGGATAGAGAGAGAGAGGGAGAAAGAGAGAGGGAGAGAGAAAGAGATAGAGGGAGAGACGGGAGCGGGGGGAGGAGGGCAGGGCAGGGGGGGGGGTGGAACGATAGGGGGGCCCCGGCAGGGGCATACATGGGGGAAGGAGGGACGGGTCAACACCAGCCGCACAGCGGACGGCGCCCACGACGACGGACAGCGCCCTCAACGATGACAACAAGGCCAAACGGCAGGGATAGTACCTGCGGTTACAGGGGTGGCAGCAATGGCTGACCAGGACAGCCGCAGACGACGGCAGCAGAAGCGGAGGGAGGAAGTGGAAGCAAGGAAGCAGAGCCCACAGACCCTCAATGGCTTGATGCCATATTGAATAGGGCAGAGTGTGGGAGAGGGAGAGGGCGTGAGAGAGGAGGAGGTGGAAGACGGGTGGAGCTGGGAGTTAGCCGCGAGGCCAACTATCCCACTCAGTTGTGAGGGAGGACGGGCTCTCAAGATCTGTGAGGGGGAACGCTCTTGAGAGTTGTGAGGGGGGAACGGCGTGTTGAAGAGTTAGAGCGAAGATTGGATGGAGGCGAGAATTCTGACGTTTTTTGCAAAGAACGAAGACTGTGAGGGAGCGAGCGTGACCCCTATCAGGTCGCTCGTTCCCCAGCTTGGGGTTCGCCACAGAGTGTGGCAAACCACACAACGGGTGCATAGGTCACGCGCGTGCAAATGTCTAGTGCAACCCCAAAAGGAGCGACACAGCAAGACCCACGTCTCGAAGGAAACAAGCACGACCTATCATGAAAGTGAAAGAGTAAGACTAATCTAGGCTAGCTAACACAAGTAGCCACAAAACGTTTGCTACTTTAACACTAATGTGGTATATTGCAAATGTTTTGTGAAGATTGCACTATTAATTTATGTTTGGAGCCAAGGAGAAAGGAAGAAATGTGTGGACTATCTTTACATGATTCACGGCATTCTATTTATTCATAATGAAATGTGATGCATTGTACAGTTCTGATGCATGACCTAGACGGATAGTCTGTCTGGTTAGATGAAACCAGATTTAGAAGATTTTTTATTGAATTAACATGATTTTACCATTCACTTCTAAAAAAACTCTCCCTTGAATTACCAGGGTATGTCTTCACAAGCCTTTCCACCAGTCCTTTTTGTGTGTTTGTAGGTTCTCCTTGGGTTCCATTATGATCAATTTCAATTATTGTTATTCTTCAAGTGAATTTAGCTTCATTTATCACACCTCACTTCACTTGATACAAAGCCAGGCATGAAGACTGATTTTTCTCCTCTAGAAACTGTTGTCATGTTTCATCAATCTTGAGGGTGGTTGATTGTGTATGTATGATACAAAGTTTGTACCTCATGAGCATGAAACTAATTTAGATTAAAATGCACAATTTCCAACAACTCAGAATTTTCACAAATTAGAGAAATTATGCTGTCCGAACTTGTGGAAAAATGTTTCATAAAACATGGATATAGTTTTAAATAAGAAGAATCTTTTGAGCTTGGTCAAATGAAGTGATTATACCTCAAAAGTACGTATTCAATGAATATTGATTGATATGTTGAAGATGTACAACTGATTGATTAGATCGTCCTCCTTATACTATCTTCCAGCCATTAAATGTTCTGTAAGCATCAAATGCAAGGTACAACAGGCTTATTAAGAATATAGTGGACAACCCCAAAAATTGAATTGTTGAACATATGAAAATCATATGAACTAAATGTCAGTTAGTAAGTTTTTGTACGACTTCCTGGGTTGGTTTCTCTCAATCACAATTCTACCATTGAATTGAAACCTTCCAAGCACCAACACATTACAATGAGTGTTATATCTTGAACAAGGTTTGGGGGATCAGGCAGACCGGGAAGAGCAAGAATAGGTGGTTGACTAGGTGAAGTGAGTGGGGCAGGTGGCTCAGTCGAGGCTAAGTGTCCGCCCAACACTTGGCCAAAACCGAGAGCGGGGAGCTCTCGGTTTGTGAGGGAGGAATGTCGGTAGTTGGCCGCAAGGCTGATCTCCGGCTCTCAAGTCTTGTGGAAGGGGGGCAATACTTGAGAGTTGTGAGAGAGGAGTGGAGAGAGGCAAGGAATGAGTCGTGAGATTGGATTGACCAAGTGATGAAAACAATTCAGAAAGAATAGTGAGAAGTGAGAGCAATGGAGCCGGACCCCTATCGGGCCGCTCCTCATATTGGTTGACTATGATCGTCTTCTGATCAGACCATAGCCACGCATTGGGGGGGTTCAACCCGCATAAACTCACATCAAAGAGTCAACACAAGAGAATGCACCGGTGATGGTCTGGAACACAGTCAAATTCCAGAATTTGGAATGCACCACTGTCGGCGCACTGTGCGACAACAAGATGAATATTCGCCACCGGACAAATAATCCTCCAGCGCATACAAAGCGCGTCCAGCGCAAATGGAAAGCGAGTCTGGTACAAATTATAAGAATGACCTAAGGGAAAAAGTAGCAAACCAACCGTCACAATTGGATCTCTACTTGAATGTCACGCTGGTGCTGTGACGTCCCAACTAGGCTGACAATCATGTCACACTAGCACACTGATGTACACATCAAAGTCACTGAATAGTTTGCTACTTTAACACAACTGGGCAAGCGAGGAAGGGTGCACCAAGCAGAAAGCTTGAACACCACACCGTAAGCCACAACCACCCCACTGGCTGGCAAGGGAAGCGACCGGAGAACAGAACACCAGGAGCGCCTCCATCACCGGAAAGACCATGCCGTACCCGCAGCACCAAAACATCACCACCCCTTTAGGAGCACCGATCCAGTAGCACCCAGCCAAGGGCACCATCGGAGGAGCACCTCACCAAAAGCACCCAGGCAAAAGCACCACCACCAAGAACAACCAGTTAGACAAACCCCTCCAAAAGCACCCCTTTAGGAGCACCCCACCAGAAACACCCATCTAGAAGCACCCGGGTAAAGGACCCCTCCAGGAGCGTGCCGCCTGAAGCACACCACCATCTATAGCCATCCAGAAGCGGCAAGTCATCCAATGTGAGCACGTGGCAAGGCTCTCAACACTGCAAGGAGTGCCAACCCAGAAGCACCCGAAAAGGAGGGGGGGACTCCACACGAGAGAGTTAAGGGCCTGCACCCCAATGCCTAGAGGTACACAACGACAGAAGCACACAAAGGGTACACTAGGGGGAGGCACAGGAGAGAGATGGGACAGAAGAGTGGACAGAGGTGGATGGGAGAGAATAGGCTGACGGCGTAGGGAAACGAGTGTGAAAAAACCTACAAGGGACGAACACATGGAGGTAAGAAGCCCATAGTAGAGGAAGGAGCATCGATGCATCATACAAGCGATCATTGAGCAGAGGAAGAAACGATGTAAGCAAGGGCAATGGGGAAAAAAAAAAGATTCAATCCATCAAGGGAAGGGTACGACATCCAAAAGCAGAAATACAGTAAGCAAAGGTAGGCAGATATAGAGCCTTTGTGAGAAAGTCTGGGAGATGATACTCAGCACGGATGAATTGGTGAGAGGTATTGCATACCGTGACAACGTTGTGCTCGTTGTGGTGCTCAACATTGATGTGCTTGGTACAAAGATGAAGAGCATCAACAATCCTGACTATAGCCAACCCACTCTCACTATCCATGTAGAGGGACACAGCCTGTGTGGGGAGGCGATGCTCGCCGAGAAGCCAATGGAGCCACACCGCCTCTGTGGTAGCACCACTGAGAGGCATATACTCAGCCTCTCTAGAGCTGCAAGAATCACATCCTTGCTACCCGCTACGCAAGGAAACGACAACAGCTCCAAGGAGAATGAAAAAGTTATTGCGGTTCCAGGTTTCTCAATAGCGAGCATAGTCACTGTCAGCGTAGCCCTCCATGAGCAGCACGCCAAACCCAACCTTAAAGACGAGGCCAGCATGGGTGAAACCGCGGACATAGCCTAAGACGTATGCAGCTGCATGTAGGTGAGCCGTGCGAGTCTTGCGGGCAAACAGGGTGAGGACATTGACTGTGTAGGCCATGTCCAGACGACTGGTGTGAGCCAGGTACGTGAGCGTACCAATGATGGACTCGAGGGTAATGGAAGATTCAAGTGCAATTGACTCTGTGTTTTGGGCATCACAAAGTCCGAGCTAGGTGCCTTATGGCATGGGCAAAGAGGCAGTCAAGAGGGGCCAACAGATGTTGAAAATGGAAGAGAAGCTTTCTGTGAGGGTTTGGATATAGCACTCTTGATGGACCAATAGAGAGCCAAGGATGCGCTCAATCTCCCTCCCAAAGAACATGACTGCAAGGCCAAGGACCTTCTTGCCTTATGCCAAGGATAGGGGACCCTTTGCCTTGGAGATCACGGAGGAGGAAGGAGAGGTGATGAGGAGGTCATCCACATACACCGGAATGAACGCAGGCACTAGAGTCGTGCCACCAAAAAAGAGGGAGGGGTCGGAATGACTAGGACGGAGACCACCATGGACGGGGGTGAACAAAAGTTCCTCATTCCAACAACGAGGAGACTGGCAGAAACTGTAGAGTACACGAAGGAGTCCGGAGACCCATCTGGTACCATCAGAGAAGCCAAGAGTCTGGACCTTGTAGAGCTCCTCCTTAAGACGACCGTGGAGAAACAAAGTGTTCACTTCCATCTCGTGAAGCTCCTACCAAAATTGAGCTTCAACACACATGAAAAAATGAAACATCGTGTTACGGTCAATAGGGGCATAAGTGTTAGTAAATTGAATGCCCGGGACCTGGGAGTAGCCCATGGTGGTGAGACGAGCCTTGTACCATTTGAGAGTACCCAAGGTGGTGAACTTTTTCAGCAGAATCCACTTGGCCTTGATTGATGTGCGACCGAAAGAAGGGTCAATGAACTTGAGCACACCATGCTAGACCAGAGGGACGAGCTCTCTTACACAATCCGCATGTCAGGCAGTAGCATCCGGGTGAGCTAGAGCTTTGGCAAGGGTGAGGGGATCACACTGGTCAAGTGTAGAGGGGGAGGGGTAAGCAGGTGAGGTCAGCGTGACTTGAAGGGCACGCGAAGCAGATGCCGGTGGCCTGACAAAGCAATGGTGTGTCCATGCATTGAGGGCATGGCAAAACTCCAGATGAAAGAAGTGGCAAACTTGGGCGTGACCCGGATGGAAGCTTTAAGGCCACATGATGCTAGACGAAGGGGCCGCAACTATGGAGGAGGGTAGAAGTGAGGAGGGAAGGGTGAGGGCGGAGATCAAAAAAGAGGGGGGGAAGGGAAAAGGGAGTGGAGGAGGGGAGGGTAGAGGAACAGTGGACGAGGAGATTGAAAGAGGCACAAGGGAGACTGGCAAGGGATAGGGATATGACAACCAGATGACAACAGGAAGCAGACAAGGGAGTGGAGGAGATTAAGGAGGTGGGACTAAGGTAAAGGAAAGAATAGGCATAGAGGATACCATGGAGGGAGAGGGAGGTGAGGACGTAGTGACCGGTGATGCGGGAGAAACTGATGGAGAAATTACCAAAGCAAGAGGCAAGACAAGAGACAGGGCGGGAGGTAGCGGGACAGTGGAGAGAGGTATGGAGGCACAAGTGAGAGTGCAAGAATTGCGAGAGTGGGTATGGGAAGAAACAAGTTAACAAGGAGGATTTTCCATAACGTGGGTGCACGGACGTAGAGGCGGCAAGCACGGGGAATGGTGCATGGGGTGAGGGTAGGGTAGGAGGAAGGATGGGAGGAGGATCCCATGCAGCATGTGTGCACATCCACGAATGGGACTGAGAGGGAGCATCAAGGAGGGGGGCTGGGCTAAGAACGGGTGTGCGGGGAGAAACTTCCGGAGAAGGAGATGAAGAAGAGAGGGGAGCAAGTGGCAAAGGGGACTGAGGGAGGAGGAAGGAGGGGAGGGTCTCCTAAGAGGGGATATCAACAAGAGGAAGTAAAGCCAAGTGATGGGCAGAAGAGGCGGCAGGGGGCAAAGACAGAGGGGGTGGCGTAACAAAAACAAGGACAAGATCATCCGCAAGACCAACGGGTGAGGAGGCCCGTGGAGAGGTTTCCTCTAGGAAATCCTCTATAGAGAGGAGGATGGGATCTGCACAGCAGGCAAGAGAAGAAGCACATGCAGAGCCTAGATCTCGCTCCGCGGTCCAAGTAGAGGGAGCCTGGGGAGGGGAGGGAAAAAGCCGACATGAGGGGCAGTTGACGACACGGAATAAGACAAGAGAAAAGGGAGGGGATAGATAGATCGTGGACTGCCTCTGCAGTGTGAGGGGGGCAAAGGAGGAGGAGGAGAGGGATGTGCAAGATTCAGAGCAGGGGAAGAGGGGAGAAGTAGGACAGAAGGCAAGGTAGAGGACAAAATACCAAGGGGGAGGGGAGGGGAGATAGGCATAGGACGGGGCCCGTCTGTGGGGGTGAAGATGAGTGGAGGAGAGAGGGAAGGAGCCATAGGAAGGGGTGGTAGGGAAGACATAAAGGGTCAGATGGAGACCAGGATGGGAGGGGAGTGAGAGGTCAACATTAGGATGGAAGATAGCGCTACGTAGGGAGGGACAGGAGCAAAGGTGACGGAGTGTGGAGGGGGTGACAAGGGGGGCACCAAAGGAGACAAGTAGGGGAAGGGGCACCAGAAAACACAAGGCCATTGGAGGTCTAGGCCATGGCAAAGGTTAAAAGAGGGAGAAAACAGTCGGTGCGGTAGGCGTCCAAAGTCATTGCTCAAAGAATCGGTGGTGGGAGACTGGATCCCAGTAGCACTCTGCACAAGAGTGGAGGGGCAACCCCAAGGGAAACACATAGGTGGCCAGGCGAATCAAGCTTATCAGACTAGGAAAAGGGGGCAAGGTAAACGGTGGCCATGGTACCCCACACCACGGCCTCACCAAGGTGGGCACGGCATGATTTCAGCAGCAAGAGGGCCATGCGGGATCCGGTTCCAAACCCACATGCGATAACGAGCCGCCTCAGACCAATAACTATGGCCCCAATCAAGGAAACGAGCTCGTTCATCATCATGCACACACCCTCATCGAGTATGAGATTCTCACATTTGGCAACCCCATTATGTTTTAGAGAATAAGTGGTAAAAAGCTCATGATCCATGCCCTCATGGGCAAAGAACAATACGGTGTCACCAAGAAACTCGCCACCACAGTCAGACCAAAAGCAAAGCAACAGGTGACAACTCTGTCATTTTGAGGACGAGTACCATGATTGGATGGTCTGAGCAACATCAGTTTTTCCTCGGAAAAAGAAGACCCACATGCAGCAAGAGTCTTCATAAATCAAGCTGAGGAGATATGCAGCGTGCTCAGTAAGAGACTCATCCTAGAGAGAGTCAAGGATGTCAGCATGCACGAGCTTGAGGGGAGAAGACATAGGAGAGGGGGAGGGGGGAAGATGAAGGCGATGCATCTTGCTAACTGAACAAAAGGTGCAATCAGTAGTGCAATGGGCTCGGAATAACAGCTCAGACAAGCCATCGGCGGGAAGGGTACAGGGAAGAGAGAAGCTATAGTAGGGGATGGAAGATGGCAAAAACAACGATGAAAGAGGTGCAAATGAGCTGAGCGAGAGAGAGGAACAAGAGCAGCAGCATCAACTGTGTACACAGAAATGGACTGCAGACTAAGAACCTGATATAGACCCTTACCAGGGTGTTGGTGACCACAGAGGATGACACGGCCAGTGGCGCAATCAGTGACAGCAACAAGACTAAGGGCAGAGGTTGTGGAGAAGCCACACACATCGTGAGTTGGAACAGTTAGAAGGGAAAATTCCAGACCGGGGTTGTAGAGGACGGAGGACAGGGAGACGGAGCCGACCAAGGAGATGAGGTAGATAGTGCCAACACTGCGAAGGAGGAGCGGAGCACCATCACTGGTGTACACCAAAGTGATCACAAATCCAGAATGAAGGACGTAAACAACTTGATTATGGTGGACATGTGGTCGGTCGCGGCACGGTCCACCACTTTGGATTGGAACATAACACACTGAGTGGTAGAGAGGAGGCAATATGAATTCCTGCAAGGGGAGACAAGGGAGGGACATAGAGTGGGCAAGGGAACTAATGGATATGAGGGTGCCAGAAGTGTCAAAAATAGTTTGCTTGTTCAAAATCAACCTTGAATCACAGTTGCGTAGAGGATTGTTCAAATGGACCAACATAATTTACAGAATTCATAGTCCGTTTGTGTGAGATATGGATTTCCAAAGTTTGGAGATCATTGGTCGGGTTCAAGTGACGACATGAGAACTTTGAGCAAAAAAAGCGGCAAGATTATTGACCAGGACATCAGAGAGCGGCCTTCAAGGAGAAAAGCCGGCTGGAGTACCTCCAAGAACTTCAAGGAAGGTGCAGACCATGATTGTTGGTCGTCCAAGTCGTTTGAGACACAATTCTCGTGTGTGACAAGGTGAATACCGCTCATCCCGCTGGGCTAGGAGAGTGTGCTAGAGGCTAGAATTTGTTAGAGCGTATCTCACTGCTCCCTAGGCCAAATGATGCATTTAAGGGCTTGGTAGAAATCTGTGACAACATACGTTCTCATCCCAGAGTTGATTCAGACGTTCACATTTCCTACAAACCTACATTTTCTTCCGTAGTTTCTGTCTGTGCAACCTGCAACTCCCTCTCACAAATATTTGGTCCTGCCAAAGCGGATCTTGGTGAGCTTGATCACCTCCCTAAAGGCTGCACCAATTTTCCATCAGCGGTATCAGAGCTAGAACAATGCTTTGTCCCATCCTTGGGGCATTCCTTGCACCCTGTTGTGTGAGAGAGTCGTTTGGGGGCTGATCGTTGCACTACCATGGAGACATCTGCTTCTATGGCGGCCAGCATCAACATCGCCAATTTCGAAGGCAAGAACATCTCCAACTGGAGCAACAACATGAAGATGGTGCTGATGGAGAACGGAATTTAGAGCCATGTGAGTGAGGAGGAACTTGCTCAGTCCTTTCTCTCACCTGGTGAGTTTCGTACCCACCGCGAGAAGCGTAACAACACCCTTGCCACCATCTTCCTCTACCTCGTCAAACAACAGCAACTCCTTTTCCGCCAAAGGAGGTTTGGAAGAAGCTTGATTCTACTTATGCATCCAATTCAATCCTCATGAACATGCAGTTGCGTTGTCGCTTTCACACTGTGAAGATGGATGAGTCCGGATCCATGATTGACTACATCAACATGGTAAAGTCTCTTGCCGACCAGCTTTCTGCAATTGAGGACCCTGTCAAGGAACGTGTGCTCATGTTATCCATCCTTCCTGGCCTTCCTAGCAGCTACACTCATCTCATGATTTCCCTAACCGGAGTGGCGACAAGCTCTCCCTCAACGATGTGGAGGAGAGCCTGCTGTTTGAGGAGGATCGGCGAAAGGGAGAGGAGGGTGTAAGCGGACTGGATGTCGCTCTTATGACATCTCTGGTCATGGGGGTGGTGCTGCACCAACCATTAGAAATGGCAGAGGATGGAAGAAGGGGAACTGCCACTACTGCAAGAAGCCGGGCCATTCGGCATGCAAATGTCGGAAGAAGAAGGCAAACCTTGCGGCTGGAGTGGGAGCGGGAAAACAGTCCGAGGCTTTTGCAAATGCAGCAGATTTGAAAGTGGATTCATGACAACCATCTGGGTCCTACACGTCTCTGACAACACCTCTTTGTTCTGGATCATCAACTCAGGATCCACGCGGCACATGACATGTCGTTGAGAGTGGTTTGTTGTCTACACCATCATTGAGGCTCGAAGAGTGTACATGGGGGAAAATCATGTGTAAATGGCGGTCGGGGAGGGTGAGATTGTATTTTGTGCTTTTGTTGAGGGTAAGCACGTGGAACTTTGTATGAAAGGGTTGCTCCATGTTCCAGAGCTGGCAGCTAACCTTCAGTTTTGTCTCATCTCTCATCTCCAAAGGCATGCAGGTTCGCTTTGAGAATGGTGGCTGCACCATCTCTGCCCATGCAGGCCATGTGCTTGCAAAAGTGGACAAGGAGGAAGGACTTTACCATCTCTATCTAGCATCGGAAAAGGAAGCCGACTCAGCGTTTGCGGCAAGAGAGGGAAAACACAACATCTGCCGGTGGCACCACCGGCTTGGTCACCTTGCCTTTCACGCAATCATCTCCATGCAGCAGATGGTCCGCGGCCTAGACCTCAACGGGGTAAAGCAGCCAAGTGCATCGGCCTGTGAGAGCTGCTTTAAAGGGAAGCAAGCCCACTCTCCTTTTAAGGGGGAAGGAAAGGGGACGGCTGAGCTTCTCACACTCATTCACTCTGATTTGTGCAGTCCCATTCCGTCTTAGACCTTGTCTGGCAATTGTATTTTGTCACGTTCATTGATGACAATTCAAGGAAGACGTGGGTGTCCTTCCTTGCTGGAAATTATAGATTGCATTGATGTTTTCAAGGTTTGGATTGCTGCTGCACGGAATGACAGTGGCAGGCGGTTGAAGGTGTCCCGCACCGACGGTGTAGGAGAGTACCTCTCCAAGGACTTCCGCAACTTTCTCAAGCGTCACAGAATCATGCACGAGGTAACCCCACCTGGAACACCATAGCTGAGCGGCAAGAGCGTGAATTGCATGCTCATGGAGCGTGTTTGCAGCATGCTCCAAGACGCGGAGCTCCCGCCAATCTTTTGGGCGGAAGCGGTCAACAATGCCGTGCACCTGAAAAACTTGAGTCCCATGCACGCCGTGCTACTAATGATACCAGAGGAGGCGTGGACGGGATGCAAGCCAACAGTGACTCACCTGAAAGTCTTTGGGTGGCGCATCTGTGCACGTGCCTGCTGGAAACCGCAACAAACCGGATGCAAAGTCGGTGAAGGCGGCCTTTCGCGGCTACGACACCATGGGATACCTCTTCTACAACCTTGCTGCTCACAAGATCATCCGCAGCCATGACATGGTCTTTCAAGAGGACGATAAGGGCTAGACTTGGAGCCCTATGTCTACAGCTCCACTTGCTCCCACACTCGTATAGCAAGTGGGAGAAAACCCGGTACAAGAAGAGGGCGGGACGGAAGATGTCGGTGATTGCAGCAGGGACAAGGAGGTGGAGGCAGCTGGGAAGGAGAAGGAGCCAGCAGCCAAATCAGATGAGGAGGATAAAAAAAGCAATGCACAGCAGCTGCCACAGAGGTCCGTATACCTTTACCATGGTTCAAATGATCCTGTGGAGCCGCTGTGGTGATCGGAGCGCCATGCAAGCAAACAGAGGCCACTGGGGGAGCTGGTGAACCTGTGCAATTTTTCATCTTCACAGGAGTCCTCTTTCCTTGAGCTTCTCTTCCTCACAGTCACCAATGTTTGAGCCACATTCGCTGAAGCCATGTGCAGCGCTGAGGCGGCTGATTGGCGTGCTGCAGCAGAATCGGGTGCTGTGGATCTTAAGGCGCAAGCGTGGTGCGGATGGTAATGTTCTCAGGTACAAAGCACGGTTGGTTGCAAATGGGTATGCACAGACTAAGGGTGTGGATTGCAATGAGACATTTACAACTGTCACACAGTTGCCATCCACCCAAGCAATCCTCACTCTTGCTGTTGCTATGGACTGGGAGGTGCACCAAATGGATCTGACGTGTGCATTTCTGAATGGTGACCTTGAGGAGGATGTGTACATTGAGCAGCCAGAGAGGTAAATTGTGGAGGGAAAAAAGAATTTGGTATGCAATCTTGTGAAAGCCCCGTATGCCCTGAAGCAAGCACTGGGAGCATGGTACACCAAGATTCTGATATGCATCTTGAAGAGTGAATGTGAGGGGAAAGGAATTGAGGGCACCGGAAAAGGCGGGCCCGAGACCAGAGACAACAGATGTGACAAAAGCCTGATCTGTCAAGGAAGCTCCGGCAATGAGATGCTTGCTGTGTAGGAGCTTCGTGCGATCCAGGTATGCACCTAATGAAACGTCAAGATGAAAACTGATAGCCCAAAGGTCAGCAAGAAGGGTGGCGGCGGAGCGAGAGGAGTAAGGAGAGTAAAGAGCAAGCAGGGCAGCCCAGGCCTTGTGTGGACAAGCAAGAAGAGCGGCCGTTGGTGCAAATCGATTAAGCTCGCAAAGAGCAATAGAATATAGGAGGTGAAAGGAAAGAGATCCACAAAGACCATGAGTAAGAGGAAGGGAAGGAGAAGGACCATAGTTCTCCTAGAGGTCTTGCATCTGAGCCCAGTGTTGTTCTTCTATGCCCCATGGCCACTGCTATGGCTTGACGGACAGGTTGCGCATGCACTGCTCCCTTGGAGTAAGTTGATGGAAACTGGGGCAGCCCTCAGGGAGGTGATCAGGCTCACTAAGAGTCGCCTAGGCAGGACCAACTGTTTGTGAGAGGGAGTTGCAGGTTGCACAGACAGAAATTACGGAAGCGAATGTAGGTCTGCAGAGAACGCGAATGTCTGAATCGACTCTTAAGTGAGAAATTACATCATCACAGCTTTCTAACAAGCCCTTATATGCCTCATTTGGCTAAGGGAGCACTGAGATCCACTCTGTCAAAGCTCACCCTCTAGCACACTCCTAGCCTAGCGGGATGAGCGGCAGTCACCTTGTCACACAAGAGAATTATGTCTCGCACGGCCTGCACGGCTAATAATCATGGACTGGTCCTTCCTTGAAGTCTCTTGGACGTCCTCCAGCCGTCTTTTCTCCTTGAAGGCCGCTCTCAGCCGTCCTGGCCAATAATCCTGCCGCCTTTTGAGCTCAAAGTGCTCAGGTCGTCACTTGAACCCGACCCATGATCTCCAAACTTTGGAAATCCATCTCACTCAAACGGACTCCAAATCGAGTTCCGTAAAGTGCTTTAGAACCTGTGGAACACCCTCTATGCAACTTTCATACCAGATGATTTTTATCGAGCAATCTATTTTTGTCACTTTCTGGCACTCTTATATCCATCATTCTCCCACTTTGTGAGAATAAAAATCACACAAGTCCGCACTGTCCCCTCAGCTGCTGAAAGCGGTGCGCTGCCAGCGGCTTGGTCAGGAAGTCTGCCAACATCATGCTTGAAGGGCAGAACTTGATCTTCACCACCTGCTTCGCCACGAGCTCGCGGATGAAGTGGTACCGCAGGTCGATGTGCTTGGTGCGAGCGTGAAACTCGGCGTTCTTGGTCAGAGCAATGGCGCTCATGTTGTCACAGTAGATGGTGGTCGCTGTGGTCTGCTACTGTCCAAGGCTTGCCAGCAGCTCACGCAGCCACACGGCTTCCTTTGCTGGTTCACTCAGGGCGATGTACTCTGCTTCGGTGGAGGAGAGGGCGACGCACTCTTGCTTCTTGCTCCTCCAACTGATTGCACCTCCCCCGAGCACAAACACGAACCCACTCGTCGACCTCCTTCTGTCCAAGTCACCTCCCCAATCTGCGTCACTGTAGCCGATGAGGATGGGGCTGTTGTTGCCGTTGAAGGTGAGGCAAAGGCTGCTGCTGCTGTCGAGGTAGCGCAGCGCACGCTTAACCGCCTCCCAATGCGGCACGCCCGGGTTCGCGAAAAACTTGCTGAGCACTCCCACTGCTTGGCTGATGTCGAGGCGCGTGCCGACTGCTGCGTACATGAGGCTCCCAACTGCTGCTTGGTACGGCACTGCTTCCATGCGGCTGCTCTCTTGGGGAGTCTGCATCATGCTCAGCTTTGCTCCCACTTCCAGTGGTGTTGCGGCCTTGCCCGCTCTTGCCATGTTGAAGCGCTTGACGATGTCGCTCACGTATGTACTCTGTGACAACTCCAAAGTCTGCTGCTGCCGGTCGCGCTTGACCTGAAGGCCAAGGTAGTAGCTGAGCTCGCCCATGTCTTTCATGTCAAACCTGGCAGCAAGAGACTGCTTCACATCGTCCAAAAGAGACTTGGAGTCAGATGCAATGAGCAGATCATCAACATAGAGCAAGATGATGAACTGGCTTGCCTCTTGCGTGCGCCCGTACACTGCATGGTCAGCTTCACTGCGCACAAAGCCAAGGCCAGCCAGCTGCTCATCCATCTTGTGGTACCATGCACGCGGTGCTTGCTTCAGGCCGTAGAGGGCCTTCACAAGCTTGCACACTAGGTCCTCCTTCCCTTCCACCACATACCCCTCTGGCTGCTCCATGTACACATCCTCCTCAAGGTCACCATTCAGAAATGCACACATCACATCCATTTGGTGCACCTCCCAGTCCATAGCAGCAGCAAGAGCGAGGATCGTTCGGATGGATGGGAACTTTGTGACAGGTGCAAATGTCTCATTGTAATCCACACCCTCAGTCTGTGCATACCCCTTTGCAACCAGCTGTGCTTTGTACCTGAGCACCTTACCATCCGCACCACGCTTGCGCCTGAAGATCCACCGGCACCCAATCAACCGGCTGCCACGTGGAGCTTCCTCGAGGGTCCAGGTGCCGTTCTTCATGAGCGCACCATACTCCTCGTCTCCTGCGGCACGCCAATCTGCCGCCTCGGCGCTGCGCATGGCTTCAGCAAATGTGGTTGGGTCATCGGTGACTGTGAGGAAGAGAAGCTCGAGGTCAGATGACTCCGTTGGTGGTGGAACGGTGCACAGGTTCACCAGCTCCTCGAACGGCCTCTGTTTGCTTGCGAGGTGCTCGGATCGCTTCAGCGGCTCCCCACTGTCCTTTGCACCTTTGTTGAGGCGTGCAGACCGTCGTGGCAGCTGCTGTGTGTTGCTTTGCTGCTCCTCCTCATCAGATTCCGCTGCCGGCTCCTTCTCCTTCTCAGCTCCCTCCACCTCCTTGTCGTTGCCGCTGTCACCGCCATCTTTCACACCGTATTCTTCTGCTACCGGAACTTCTCCCACTTCAGGTACAAGTGCGGGAGCAAGTGGAACAGCAGTCATAGGGCTTCATGTCCAGCCCTTCACTTCCTCTTGGAAGACCACATCACGGCTGCGGATGATCTTGCGAGGAGCAAGGTTGTAGAGGCGGTATCCCATGGTGTCGTAGCCGAGGAAGGCGGCCTTCACCGACTTTGCGTCCAGCTTGTTACGGCTAAAGGTAGGCACGTGCACGAATGCGCCACACCCGAAGACTTTCAGGTGCGTCACAGTTGGCTTGCGTCCCGTCCACGCCTCCTCCGGTGTCATCAGCGGCACCGCGCGCGTGGGACTCCGGTTTTTCAGGTACACGGCAGTGTTGACCGCTTCCGCCCAGAAGGTTGGCGGGAGCTCCGCGTCTTGGAGCATGCTGCGAACACGCTCCATGAGCGTGCGGTTCGCGCATTCAGCCACGCCGTTAAGCTGCGGTGTTCCAGGTGGGGTGACCTCGTGCTTGATCCCGCGACACTTGAGGAAGGTGCGGAAGTCGTTGGAGAGGTACTCTCCTCCACCATCGGTGCAAAGCACCTTCAACCGCCTGCCACTCTCATTCTGTGCAGCAGCAATCCACACCTTGAAAGCATCAAAGCACTCATCCTTTCCAGCCAGGAACGACACCCATGTCTTCCTTGACTTGTCATCAATGAACGTGACAAAGTACAACTTGCCGGACAAGGACTGTGATGGCATGGGACCGCACAAATCAGAGTGAACGAGTGAGAGAAGCTCAGTCACCCCCTTCCCTTTCCCCGTGAAAGGAGCGCGGGATTGCTTCCCTTCAATGCAGCTCTCACAAGCCGATGCACCAGGCTGCTTCACCCCCTTGAGCTCCAGGCCGCGGACCATGTGCTGCATGGAGATGATGGCGCCAAAACCGAGGTGACCCAGCCGACGGTGCCACAGGCCGATGTCATGTTTTCCCTCTCTCGCTGCCAACGCTGAGTCGGCTTCCTTCTCCGACGCCACATAAAGACGGTAGAGACCGTCCTCCTTGTCCACTTTTGCAAGAACACGGCCTGCACTGGCAGAGATGGTGCACCCACCATTCTCAAAGCGAACCTGCATGCCTTCGGAGATGAGAGATGAGACAGAGAGGAGGTTAGCTGCCAGCCCCGGAACATGGAGCACCCCCTTCACACGACGTTCCACGTACTTGCCCTCAACGGAAGCACAAAACACAATCTCACCCTCCCCAACCGCCATTTGCACATGATTATCCCCCATGTACACTCGACGAGGCTCGATGACGGTGTAGACAACAAACCACTCGCGGCGACACGTCATGTGCCGCGTGGCTCCCGAGTCGATGATCCAGAACAAGGCGGTGGTGTCGGAGACGTGCAGGACCCGGATGGTTGTCACGAATCCACTCTCCCAATCTGCTGCGTTCGCGGAAGCGTCGGACTGCTTTCCCGCTCCCACTCCAGCCGCAAGGTCCGCCTTCTTCTTCGAGCATTCGTGCGCCCAATAGCCCGGCTTCTTGCAGTAGTGGCAGTTCCCCTTCTTCTTTCCTCCTCCGCCGTTGCTCCTGGTTGGTGCAGCACCGCCCCCATGACCAAAGTTGGTGATGAGAGCGACGTCCAGTCCGCTTCCGCCCTCCTCTCCCTTGCGTCGCTCCTCCTCAAACAGCAGGCTCTCCTCCACATCATCGAGGGAGAGCTTGTCGCCACGCTGGTCCAGGGCAACAATGAGAGGAGTGTAGCTGCTAGGAAGACCAGAAAGGATGGTTAGCATGAGCACACGCTCCTTGACAGGGTCCTCAATCGCAGCAAGCTGGTCAGAGAGAGACTTCACCATGTTGATGTAGTCAATCATGGATCCGGACTCATCCATCTTCACAGTGTGA
This sequence comes from Penium margaritaceum, assembly GCA_023375785.1. Lineage (NCBI taxonomy): Eukaryota > Viridiplantae > Streptophyta > Zygnematophyceae > Desmidiales > Peniaceae > Penium > Penium margaritaceum. The sequence goes on from SZWC01004305.1 coordinate 141,288, forward strand.
AAGCGACGACGCAGCTGCATGTTCATGAGGATTGACTTGGAAGCATAAGTGGACTCAAGCTTTTTCCAAACCTCCTTTGGCGTGAGGATGCCACGGACGAGGAGTTGCTGCCGTTCGGCGAGGTGGAGGTAGATGGTTGCGAGGGCGCGGTCACGCTTCTCGCGGTAGGTACGGGCCTCGACAGGGGAGAGGGAGCTTTCTGCTAGTTCCTTCTCCTTCTCATCCACCTGGCTCCAGAGACCCTTCTCCATCAGCACCATCTTCATGTTGTTGCTCCAGTTGAAGAAGTTCTTGCCTTCGAACTTGGCGATGTTGACGCCGGCCACCACAGAAGCGGATGTCGCCATGGTAGTGCAACGTTCAGCCCCCAAACGACTCTCTCACACAACAGGGTGCAAGGAATGCCTCAAGGATGAGACAAAGCCTTGTTCTAGCTCTGATACCACTGATGGAAACTGGGGCAGCCCTCAGGGAGGTGATCAGGCTCACTAAGAGCCGCCTAGGCAGGACCAACTGTTTGTGAGAGGGAGTTGCAGGTTGCACAGACAGAAATTACGGAAGCGAATGTAGGTCTGCAGAGAATGCGAATGTCTAAATCAACTCTTGAGTGAGAAAGTACATCATCACAGCTTTCTAACAAGCCCTTATATGCCTCATTTGGCTAAGGGAGCACTGAGATCCACTCTGTCAAAGCTCACCCTCTAGCACACTCCTAGCCTAGCGGGATGAGCGACAGTCACCTTGTCACACAAGAGAATTATGTCTTGCACGGCCTGCACGGCTAATAATCATGGACTGGTCCTTCCTTGAAGTCTTTTGGACGTCCTCCAGCCATCTTTTCTCCTTGAAGGCCGCTCTCAGCCGTCCTGGCCAATAATCCTGCCGCTTTTTGAGCTCAAAGTGCTCAGGTCGTCACTTGAACCCGACCCATGATCTCCAAACTGTGGAAATCCATATCTCACTCAAACGGACTCCAAATCGAGTTCCGTAAAGTGTGTTAGAACCTGTGAAACATCCTCTATGCAACTGTGATGCCAGATGATTTTTATCGAGCAACCTATTTTTGTCACTTTCTGGCACTCTCATATCCATCATAAGTCCCCCAAACCTTGTTCGTGGTGCAAGTCCAAGCGAGACACCAGAAGTGTAGCGCAACGGATAGCACGTTGGACTTAGGAACAACAAGTCCTGCAATTGAGTCTTGATGTGAGCAGAAGGTTTTTGACATTTCTAGCACAGGGGAAGTTTCTTAGACATTTCTCCATGCATGAGGAGAGTGCGCCACTTGGCGGTCAGTGGATGCGCCAATTGGCGGACTGGTGAGGTGGTGTGGAGTGACCACCCCAAAAGTGTCACTGCCCACACACCTTAGAAGCTAGGCCTAGGACTATATGTACCAGGCTCATTCCTCATTCTAATTACACAATCTGGCCTTAGATGCTCCTCACAGAGTTGTCCAACTAAGGAACAGTACAAAGAAGACACTGATTGGTCTAAGCCACAGGAGTTAGTCTTTGACTAGCACCTCGCGCGAAAGTGACCAAGTGTTAAGTGGACACAGTTGCTAGCAAGTGATTGCCTAGGAACTGCTCAGTGTGGAACCGTGATCCTGAGGGTGATATCTTCTCCTAGCTGAAATGCTAGGAGCGGACGGCAGGTNGGTGTGGAGTGACCACCCCAAAAGTGCCACTACCCACACACCTTAGAAGCCAGGCCTAGGACTCTATGTACCAGGCTCATTCCTCATTCTAATTACACAATCTGGCCTTAGATGCTCCTCAGAGAGCCGTCCAACTAGGGAATAGTATAAAGAAGACACTGGTTGGTCTAGTCCCCACGAGTTAGTCTCTGACTAGCACCTCGCACAAAAGTGACCAAGTGTTAAGTGGACACAGTTGCTAGCAAGTGATTGCCTAAGAACTGCTCAATGTAGAACCGTGATCCTGAGGGTGATATCTTCTTCTAGCTGAAATGCTAGGAGCGGACGACAGGTGCTATTGTGTCGGCCCTGTTTTCTTGTTCGTTCGCCTCAGGCCGGTTGACAAAGGGTTATGGGCCCACACTGACCAGTTGTAAGGCATGTTTTGCTCAACTCTGGTACGCTCTCTCCAAGTGCGCACGCCGGCTCCATCAGCTCCATCAGCTTCATCAGCTCCAAAGGCTTGGTCTACACTCAGCATACAGGGACCAAGGACAAGCTCTGCCCTTGGAGGCACGACCCTTGTGTCCCAACAAGGACAAGCTCTGCCCTTGGTGGCAAGACCCTGGGTGTGTTGGTGTAGATATCTTCTCTGTCTGCAGGTGAACATCGGCTGGAGGGGTAAGCAACGGATCTGCATCCTAAAACCGGTAGCAGACATCAGCTAACATCAGCCTACATTGGCCTCAATGTAGCAGAGACGTGGGAAGCAGATAAGGGCAACAAAAATGGTTGACCGATCAGGAGGACTGGGGCCTGCCGCAGGGCAGTCCTCAAACTCAACAGTGGCTACCACAGAGCAGACCACTGGAGAAAATGTGAGTGCTACGTCACTGCTGCAAGGTCTTGGACCCTTGGGAGGAATCCCCATTTTCGAGGGGATTGACTTCCCTCTTTGGAGATGGCAGTTTGAGCTGGCGATGAAAGTACGCTGCTTCATCAAGCTACTGAAGGGAGAGGAGCAGGTTCCCGCAGAGGGCACACCCGAGCATGAGGCATGGATGGATCGAAATGATATTGTCATGTCATTCCTCAGCAACGTGATAGCCAAAAAGTATGTTCCCATCATTGCGGGGTTCACACTGGCTTCAACTGCTTTCGACAAGCTCAAATGTGTGCACCAATCCACCTCCCTCGCGAACAGATTATTCATCCTACAACGGCTGATCAGCATGCGGGTGAATGAGGGAGAGTCCATCCCAGAATTCTTACAGGAGTTTGAAGGACTCCTTGGC
>SZWC01004306.1:7635-20656 GCA_023375785.1 Penium margaritaceum
AGGGGGGGGGGGGGGGGGGGGGGGGGGGGGGGGGGGGGGGAGGGGAGGATCTTTGAATCACCTGGTTGCATAGAGTCTCTATCGCCATGTGCAGCCACATCACCTTCATGTTGTCTCCAGTGCTAGCACTCCCTCTTCTGATGCCTGCACATAGAACATCAGGTTAGTTACAACCTGCGACAAGTACACAATAGGGCGGAAGAGACGACGGACAACTGAAGAAAGCACTCACAACGGTCGATCATAGAAGGCCCTTTGCACTCCTCTGCTGCTGAACGTATGCGAGTTGTACGTGTGGCCATGCAGGTCGTTGGCTCACTGGCGTCGAACCCATGCCCAGCCACTGCTGCTGGCCCATGGTTAGTCCCCTGCATGAAAGGAGATAACGAGAGATGCGGGAGGGGGAGGGGAGGGGAAGGGGGGGAGGGGGGTAGACAAAACCAAGGGCAGTGCATAGCCTACTACCTGATCTGTTGGACATATTTGGTGCCGCAAGTGTTGCAGTCTGTCTCTCCACCTCGGTGTAGTCTTGCGTTGTGCTCCAGAACGTGTCGGCTGCTTCAGACACCCACGCCACGCCACGCCACGCCACGCCACGCCACGCCACGCCACGCCACGCCACGCCACTCCAGCTCAGTTGTGCTGAACACATGACAGCCATGGCAACAGAAAGCTTGGACTCAAGAACAATGGCAATGGGAAAAGCGAAGGCTGATACAGAAAAAATCACAAAAACAGGTCAGGAGACATTGAAGGGAAGTGACAGTGTAGAGATCTAGGTCTGTATGGCGATGGGAGCAAAACAGGATGACCTGCACAGACAGAGAGAGCAAACTCACCGAAGCACGTTGAAGTAGCTACACCATGGACCAGGATTGTTGTGGTCACGTGTTGGCCTTGCGGTGCGAGAGATGTGTACCCTGAAGCAAACAACACACCATATTGCGGAAGGAAAATCATATCACAACAAGAGATGGAGTGGCAGGGACAAAAACTGGGGTGAGGGAAAGGGATGAGGGACAGGTGTAATAGACCAAGGAGAAGGGGACACTGTAGATGAGGGTTGAGTAGAAACTTGGGCATGTCAGCAGTTTCCTGGGTCAAGAGCAGGCGGAAGCCATAGCGGTACAGAGTAGTAGAATAGTGTCCCCCACGCACCTCGCCTTGGATGGGCTGGGCTGCGGCCAGGGGTGCAGAATGGCAGACAAACTCGCTTTCAGACTGGTTGAAGATGGCACGTGCTGGCATGGTGGTGTAACTAGACTTGAGCGCTGCTGAACTCTTCCCCATGTGTTCACTGCAAAAGTGGTCACATTGCAATCTCAGCCCTGAACATCTGCAAATGAGGAGATGAGGACAGCAATAGAGTCTTACCCTTTTCCTAGGAAGGCACTCACCATCGGCAAGTTTGTTGCTGCAGCAGTCCCTCGACTTGTTGGACTGTAGCCAATGACCGCAGTTGTTCCACTTTCCTGCAGAAGGTTAGAGCAAGGGTGGGAGCTAGACGGGGGACGGGGGGCCTGGGGGGGGAGGGGGGAAGGGGGAGGGTGAGGGATGAAGGAAATATTGCTCCAGTACCTTTCTCTTGGTGCAGGGATTGCAGGTCGTCTCCATATCGCAGAAGAGTGGTGATGGGATGTGCAGTCGTCCTATGCTGTGTTCTCCATGGAATGTTGCGTCCTGTCATGAAGTCGAAGGAAAGGAAAGGAGGAGAGTTTGAGATGAGAGGAGGGAGTGAGAGAAGAGGAGAGGCCTGATGCAGAGGGGAAAGGTGGGGACGAAGAGAGGAAAAGAAAGGAGACAGAGTGGAGATGAGCACAGACTTACGGCCAGAGAGAACCCAGATAAGAGGAGAGTCACAGAGGAAAAGAGGAGAACGTGGTGGGAGAGGGCGGGGGCAGGGAGAAGGGGAGGCAGAGAATAGAGGAGGCAGAGTGGTGGCAGAGGAGAAGAGGACAGGATAGAAGATAGGGAGGAGAGAAGATGGTGCAGGGAGGAGAGGAAGCAGAGTAGAAAGGTGGAAGATACGCAGAGTGGAGGCAGAAAGGAGGCACAGAGAAGGTTCGGAGGAAGCAGAGAGGACGCTGAGGCGGCACAGGGAACAGGTAGGAGGAAGAGAGATGGAAGAGGGGAGGTAGCGAAGAAAGAGAGAGAGCAATCGCGGACAGGAGGAATCTGTCCCTTGCCTGCCTCAAACCTGCCGTGACGTGGCTCACCTAGAACGATCGGAACACCAACAACGATGAGTCCTGGCTGTGCTCTGAGGGAAGGCTGCTGACTGAATGCAAGGGAGTTTCAGGAAGAGGCAATCTACGTCTGTTGCAGTCGGAGGCCTGAAGGCCCGACGAACGGATCTCAGGAGTTTGAGACAGCTAAGACTGAAAGCGAATGATGCAGGGTTGCCAAAATTAAGATCGATTGTGTCGCTAAGAACGTATTCTCTGCCAAGGCGATGGGTACGACCGGAGCGCACCCAAACCCAATGCCATCTGCCGGCCGGGCCGGCCTACAGTGGACGCCGTCCGCCGTCCGTCGTTGAATCTTCGGCGGCTGCAACCGACAACCTCCTGATCCGCCAAGAATCTTGACGACCGGTTCCTTCTTCCTCTCACTGCCGTCGTCAAACCGGTCGTTGGCATGTGTCGTCGTCGTCGTCGCCGATCTCCATTTCTCGCGAGATATGCACAGCTGTTCGACTGCACCAGCAGATTCAAGGAAAGAAGGGCTGACTGCGGCGAGCGGACCGAACGTCGAACGTCCGCGAGGGGGCCGCCCACGCCATGAACGAATTTTTGCTCATCCGAGCACGGGGGGAGAGCCAATGGAGAACGAAGGGGAGCTATGAGTCCGCGTGAGGCACCCCACAGCGGACAGGCATGCGATGAATAGGGCAGATGGCAGCGGCCTGCTCCTCTCCCGGAGGTGCTGCAGTGATCCACGACAGCAGCTGTGGTCGCTGCTGCACTCGCACATGCCCAGTGACTGTCAGTTCGACCGTCCATCCGCTTCATCCACCGGCGAACAATGAACGCGGAGGCGGCGAGCCGGCGGCGGTCGCAGCAATCTGCAGCAGCGCAAGAATGCATGTGCGAAGCAGCGAAGTAGGCCACAAACGTTTGCGGTGAGCGGCCCAAGGCGGGCCAAGGGGAACAAAAGCCCGCCAAAACACGGCAGGTGGTCCCAAACCACGTGGCTTGGGACCACCTGCCAGTCATACAACTGACCGCCAATTGCGCGCTGACGGAGCTGCACTCGCTTTGACGTCAGACTTATCTTGCCACTGGTCGTAGCTAGCTCAGACAGGCGGAGCTACTTCAGCACCGAGACATGCAAGGGAAGTTGAACCCGATGTTAAGAGAATGTCAATTTTCCGAAATCCATTCATGAAAAATTATTTGATTGGAAAAAAGATAAATTTTTCTCATATATTTACATTCAAATCTATGAAAGGTCCACCTCCACACATTGAAGACAAATTTTACATTTCTTACTTTTTTATTGTGAAATGAGAGGAAACTAGCCATATATGTTGTCCACTCTTCCCCCCACACCGTGGCTGCCTGGCGGCACATTCTTATGATGACAATGTGAAGGCAAGTCTGCGAAGCCCTCGCAAGCACATGCTTCCTCACATAAGTTGTGGGTGCGCACACACTCTCTAACCAGTTGATGTTTCTGATGTCAGTAGTGGAGAATAATGTACATAATGAAGATTCTGGTTGTGGCCTTTACCGTGGTGAACCCTCCTTGGTGCGGCACCCCTTCACACTAACACAGTGGGCAACCTTTTTTCCATGTGTATGGTCAGTTTCGCCATGAAAGTTTCACAACGCGAGACGAAATGTTCCACCTTGCCCAGCTGGCGTGCGGCAGATCTGCATCCGGATCCCGACAAAAGGTGGCAAGCCCAAAATTCATGAAGTATTCGGCATCATTGTTATCCAAGGGAATGCATTAACCAACTAACCTGGTTCATTGTTTTGCAGAGGGGGTGAGATTGACCTTCATCTTGATCTATCTTGGGAGGGGACAAAGGGCCTAGCTGAGGTGCACCTGTTTGACATTGGTAAGTTAGAGAGTGTCACGCTCCATCTTGCTCTGGGACATTCCTAACACAAAAACGTGGATTGATCATTGCAGGATGTGAGGTCCACGGTGGCGTAGTGGCAAACGAGTGTTGTGATGTGAGTCATTCCCGTCTGTGAAAAGATAGTGAGGATTGTGAGGGAGAGAGCATGAGGGGGGGAGGGGGCGAGCGGGGCCATGGATTTGGTGAGGCTCACACTTGGAATGGAACGAAATGACGAGCGGTTGCGTGGAGCGAGGCCTTAGCACGGTGAGCAACCCCCAACTCATGCCCCACGCTAGGGTAATGTTTTCTTTGACGTTTTGAAAAACTTCTAAGAAAATATTACCCTAGCGACCCCCAACTCATGCCCCTCGCTTGCGGTGTGACCGCCACCACAACTGGGGCCGAGCCAAACCTCGCAGAAACAACCAAGAGCGGCTGTTGACGGAAAATCCGGGCAGCATAACTCCAGTAGGATCAACATCCGGCAACTAACCAGAGCAAGCACAAACCAACCGGAGATGCAAAACAGAACACGTCATCCTAAAATCTATGTGGACATGCCACCAACGGTGTGAGCAAGCAAGAAATGCATCCCATGATAGAAATTTCAGAGCGCGATAGGCTGGTCCACACCCACAAACCTCAGGCTACGCGAATGGCATGGACACTATTGGCACATCATGTGGAATGCCTGGAATGCTGGAATGCTGGAATCCTGGAATCCTGGAATGTTGGAATGCTGGAATGCTGGAATGCTGGAATGTTGGAGTGAGCTGTTGCCTCTAGATGAGACTTGGTGTGTGTAGCAACCATGGTTCACTCTCATGCACACATGCGCGTGAGTGGAGGCCTGTGGACAGTGATCACTGAATTAGAGGGTCAGCTCTTGAACACCAAAACGAACAGGTCGCCTAGCCAACACACAAGCAACGTTACATGCTACAAACAAGAGCACAGCATGCACATGACAAAACGGGACTGTAGAATGCACAGTTGCTTGAGGGAAACGAGCAGCAGGATCACCCAGGTGTAGAAGGCGCGCGAGACAAGCCAACAACAAACACATCAAATTTGAGTGTGCAAGAGCTGAGTGCGGGTGGCAAATGAGAATGAGGCAAAAGCAAGAAGAGCAAGGACACGGTGGTGAATCCGTGGAACTGAAGGCAAACATGATGAATAGCTGTGTTCTCAGTTAAAGTAGGAAGGAATGAACATCATTCGTATATGCAGCACAACAAGACAATGCATACATATTAATGGCTTCTTTCCGCTAGCCGTACATGTGGCAACGTGATTGCTCTTGTTAAGGACTAATCGATTCTCATCTTACGATCATGACTGAGTAGCCGTTGTCAAGTGGTTTTGGTGTGGGAGTTGATCCGGCACCGAGAGCTCAGCTTATCTCAGGGGTGATGTTGCTAAAATGACCTTGTCGGAGTAACATTTCTAACAGTCCCCTTGAATCTGACAAGGTGAGAACTACTGATGGTCTAGAGAACATGAGAGTTCAGGTTCCTCTGTCTAGTGGAGGGTGTCACGATCCAATTACAGAGGCTAGGATTCCACACAGCTGCCACAAGAGTGTGCCACATTGCTGCAACAGGTGAAACTTCAATAATCTTGTGGTAGACGGTATGGGTGTTCCAAAGAAGGCATCTGTTGATGTCTCAAAGGGTTATCGTGTACGTCCTTGGGTTATCATAGACTTTTTCAAGCTAGAGGGAGAGTTAATACCCACGGAGGAATGATTGCCTTGTCTTGACTTGTACTTCCATGGAAGTTGCAATGGAGAGTGCTGCCACGAAACTACTCACAAAAGATTCCCTAGCACTGCTATTTATCCGTGTCCGTGATGCTGATGCGAGAGTGAAGCAAAGAAGGAAGTGCTGAGAGAGCAGGATGTTCTGGTACTATGAGGGAAGTCACGGCTTGTACCACCATTTTGGCTCGAGCAACTGATGCAGTCCGATGCCCTCAGACTGTACGTGGCCACGCTGTTGCAGAGGGGAAGAGTAGGAGCCGGCTTGGGTGTAGGCTGCTGCTATATTGGCAGCTAGCTCGTACAGATTTTTGTGTTGGGTGAAGATTTGGATGATGAAAGAACATGAAGGAGGATGATGAGATTTGGGCACAGGGGCCAACCGCGTGCACTGCGGAGGAGAATGGGCGTGGGCGCACGTCACCGCGTGATTGGCTGTATGACCGGGCGGATCCTTCTATCGAGGTGATGATGATGAAACATGATTTTGCAGGAGAATTGATGAACTGGGCGTAGGGGCGAAACCATGTGTGCTGCTGGATGGAGAGGTAGAGATGCGGCAAGGGGAAGATGAAGGCCAACGTGCTATGAAAACTCTGCTACCGGTGTGGGTGCAGGCTGTTGTGAAATGGACAGCTAGCACATGCAGATCCTTGTACTGACCACAGATGCTGATGATTTTTTAGGCTGAAGCGGAGGCTAAAGGCTGATGATGAGCTTTGGACGCAGGGGCAAACCGCGTGCACTAATGAGGGATTCTGCACAAGAATCCACCCAGTCGAACCGCCAATCTCGTGAGATTGGCGGATCTGCACAGGAGATCTGTCGATCGACACAAGATTGGCGGTTCGACCGGGTGGATCCTTGTGCCGAGCTGATGGTGATGATAGTTGATGATTGCAGGGGATGGATGAACTGGGTGCAGGGGAAAAACTGTGTGTGCTGCAAACTGATGATTATCATGATGAATCATGATAATGATGATGATGAGAATGATGAAGAGGCTGATGATGCGGAGGAAGACGATGATGAAGTTGATGAGGCTGATGAGGCTCTTTAGGAAGCTAAAGTTGTTGAGTTGTTGAGCTTCCTGTCCTTACAAATTGTAGAGCTCCTCCATCACCGAGTTGAGTTGTTGGAGCTCATGATTGTTGATGTCATTGAGCTTTTACACCTTCTTGCACATGTCCTCATTGATTTGTGCTCCTTGATGCTCTAGGTGTCCTCCCAGTGGATATTGGTGGTGGCGAGGGATTCGCTGAGCCTGTCAGTCCTATTTCCAAACAAGTAGTCAGATTTGTTGGTACAACGCCATTCATCGGGTAGCCTCCTGTGTTGCTTGATGTCTCTACATGAAGAGTTGCAAAAATCACTAGATGTTGTCTCTCTATCGCTGAAATCTTTCCCACTTTTGTTCCTCATTTTCAGATGTGCTCGCTCCTTCCACCGTTATTGTCGCAAGGTGTGCAAACTTCTAAAGAGAAACATTACGCGGAAGACAAGTGTAAGGGTTAGGACTAAAGTTGTCAGTTGCCCCTGTAACACCGTTGTGCTCTGATACTTAGTCTTATGAGTAGCAGAATGCATATGGTTAATGGTAGATGTTATGAACCAGAACAAGGCCTGGAAACATAGGATATTAGAGTTTTTTTTTATGAGAAGTAAGTGTACTTTGATGAAACGTGTCGGAACTCTCAAACGCATGTGTCCAAGTGTCAAAACTAGGATGAGACATACTTGGAGTCTTGAGGTCTCGGTGTGAGAAAAATGTGTGGGATCACACCGTGAGTTGTTGAGTCACAAATTCATGGGGTTTCGAGAATGTTCAAGGCATGTCCTTGTAAAAGTACAACGCCAGGAGGAGTTGACTGAACTGTGTCAAGTTATCAATATTGTTCTCGATACTTCTTTGCACGGTTCTTTCATGAACTTCTAGAGCAGAACACCAAAGGCCGGGACAGTTGGCTAAAGTGACCGCGACGGATCGGTGTGAAAATCCAAAAGTGGTCGTGCGATGGACCATGGATGAAAATAAACACTCTTTTGTGGAGTTAAGGAACTCGTGTTTATTGAGGACATAATACATAGGCCTTTGCCTCATCCCATGCAGGTAGGCCTTCGCCTACCCACAGGGTTTGAGCTTAGTCAGGCAACATCTCATGAGTACAGCTACATTTTGCACCAGAGGCAATATTCACATTTCACATGTGACAGATGGAACCAGGCCCACTCAACCTTCAATGGAGAGGCGGTTAGGCTGGATGGATCTCCCCCTAGTGTACTAACGCCACGTCGCTAGGAAACCTTCTTGGCAAAAAAATGGAATGAGACAAAAGCATATGGCTTTTGCCTGCTCACGGGTTTTGGTCTAGTCGGTCAATATCTCACTGGTATTGCTTCACCTAGTCACGGAGGTGGATATCATAAGACATGTGTACAATCAGAAGATATCTTTCATGAAATGTACACTCCACATAGTATATGAGGGAAACTGTCCAGCCTCTTTACTGCGGATTCCGGTAGAAACTCGGTGCTAAAAAAATCATGAATTCCTCTATGAAACTAGGGGGGGCAATTGAAGGAGAATTCCATGAATCGTGATGTTCTTGATGAATTCAAGAAAAGTTGGGCTACTTTGATCCAGGTTGAGCAACATGATGCACATCAGGCCAGACTTGAGTTGCAAGGGCCAGACTGCACGTTTCACCACTTCGAAAAATCTCACCACATACATTTGAGGATCAACCAATAACAGATGATGAGCCCTGGACCCTCCATGGTGTGGCATACCATGTTACACATACATCCACTTACATGGGACACGTGGGACGTGAAGTCCCATTTATGGTTGATGATTTTCCATTCATAGTAGCCAAAAGATGATGGCAAAACAAGGTTGGAACTAACCCCGCCAAAAACATGTACACACAAGCCAAACTTATGTATTTGAAAACAAGGTTCAAGATTTCATGCACCATCGGACATCCTTTGGGTCTCGTAGGTAGCCACGAGTGCCATGCAAGCAAGCAAGTAAGTGGCAAGCGACGGAACAAGCCATGGATCGGGGGCAAGCTCAAGACTAGAGAGGATGAGCAAGTAGTTGAGACAGAGGTTTTCGAGTAACAAGTGAGCGAGGTGGTGAGAGCCAGTTGACCGGGCCACCCACGCGAGGCACTCGTCGTGGGGCCCGGCCGCCACCCAGGGATAGAACCCAACCCTGGAGCGAGCGAGCTCCAAGCGATTTCTCACACGCCGGCACAAACCGGGTGTGTGGTTCCGAGGGATCAGCAACCCGGTTCACCACTCTAGGAGCATGCAAGTATTCAATCAACTAACAGGCATGCAATCCTACAAATTGTATCCCCCATTTTGGCACGTGAAGTTATTACTAAACTAAGGCTTGTGACAAGGCTGGTGCTGAAGCCACCACTTGGTAGCTTGATGGAGGCACCACCACGTGCACGTCATGCTGCGTCACAGTCTTGCACCAGGGAGCCTTAGTCCAGTTCAATCACCTGCAGTGGTGAGGTGTGTGCATGCATGGAGACAAGAGGGCACTTGCGTGTGTTTGTGACAATAACCAACAAGGAGGGTCCGGTAGGCACCATTTTTATGCAATAGACTACAATCGTCTTTGCACTCTGGTTGTCACAGCGCAGGGTGATGCAATGAATGGGAACACGTAACTGCTGCAACAGGCGGGACAGCCAAACACTCTCACACGTACCTGCACCCAGTGCCACGTACTCTGCTTCACTGGAGCTTCTGGCAACACAACCCTGTTTTCCACTCTTCCAGGAGAGAGCAGTCCCTCCGATGAGGAAGATGTAACCAGTACGGCTGCGAGCATCTGTGTCATGTGCCCAATCACTGTCTGTGTAGCCGTCAACGACTACTGAGGGCTGAGCACGGTAGCAGAGTCCTACGCGTGCAGTGGACAACGCGTAGCGGACGACGCGCAGTGCGGCCTCAAGATGCTTTTGTCGAAGCTGCTGGGAGAACTGGGCAAGGAAATTGACCGCGAAGGCCACGTTTGCCCTAGTGGTGGTGGCGAGGTACATGAGAGAGCCTACTACACTGTGGTAGTCGGTGACGTCGACAGACTCCCCCAGCTGTGCTGAGTCCAGTGACTTCAGCAGACGCTGACCTGCTGGAGTCATCGGTGTGGACGCGGTGGGGATGTCTGTAAGCAAGGGGGCGAAACGCTCCCCCAGTGTGCGTATGTACGCAGCCTGGTGCACATGCAGGGTGCGACGCTGACAATCACGCTCAAGCTCCATCCCCAAAAACACCCGTGCAGGACCTAGATCCTTCATCTTGTACGCAGACTGTAGCAGGTCTTTCACCCACTGGACAGCTGCTGGGCTGGGTGAGGCAATGAGCAGGTCATCAACGTAGACCAACACCGCCACAAACGGCTCTGAGGGGGTGCTCAAGAAGAGCGCTAGGTCAACCGTGCTGCGACGGTAACCTCCCCGCTCGAGAGTCGAGGAGATCTCCATGTTCCAACACCGCGGCGACTGCTTGAGCCCATAGAAGGCTTTGCGCAGTCGCCAGACCTTGCTCGTGCCATCGGTGAAGCCCGGGGGCTGTATCATGTAGATTTCTTCATCAAGCTTCCCGTGTAGGAAGGCGTTGTTGACATCCATCTGCTCTAGTTCCCAGTCCTGCTTGGCGACAAGACTCAAGAGTGCTCGAACAGTGGTACATCTCCCGACTGGTGCGAAGGTCTCATCAAAGTCAACGCCGGGAATCTGGGAGAATCCCTTTGCTGTAAGGCGTGCCTTGTACCAGTCGACAGTTCCATCGGGCTTCAGCTTACTCCGAAGGACCCATCGGGCGGAGACTGCCTTGCGACCTATAGGCAGATCCACGAGCTCAAAGACTCCATGGTCTTGGAGGGCTGTGAGCTCCTCCTACATGGCCTTCTCCCAGAGGACAGCGTCTGCCGCTTCACGAGCCTGCCGGACAGTGGTGGGCTCAGGAGGGAGAGTGGGAAGGCCAGCGGCCGCAAAGCATGCGATGACATAACCGGCGAAAAAGGACTTAAGAGCACTGTGGAACTCGTGGGCTCAAGAGCAGAGCTAACTGCAGAGTTGGGGTGTACAACGCTCACAGACAGGCCTAGTGCATCGAGGCCGGTGGGGCGCGCTGAGGGACCAGCTGTGGAGGATGAGGCTCTGGAGCGGGTGACTCGTTGAGAGGCAGTGGACAAGCCAGCCAGGACAGACTGAGCAGGCGCCCTAGAAGTGGAGGGCTGAGAGGGCTGAGAGGGCTGAGAGGACTGAGAGGGAGGAATAGCACGAAGTCTCCCCCCACGAGTGTAAGGCTCTGGACCGGGAAACCGAGCCTGAGGCGCGTCACCTGCAGCGGTTTCAAGCACCGGAGAAGCTGTAGAGCCAAGAGATGAGGTGGGAGTAGAGTGGGCAGTGGACTGTGCGGGAGCGGGTGCCGAGTGTGAGGACTCGGGACTGGCAGTGGACGGCGAAAACACAGGGCTGCCGGCTGAGGACAGGGGCGACCCGGACTTCGGGGAGGGCACTGAGGCCCCCGACTCAGAAGAGACGGAGTCCTCGTCATTGTCCGTGGGAGTGACAACAGGGGACGCCGTGTGAGAGGGAGAGGTGGACGCACGGAGATCGGAGGCTGGAACAGACCCACCCCCCCCAAGCCGACGAAGCAAGGAGAGGGAAGACGGAGGAGTGACATGGGACAGGTCACGGGGGAAGACATCCTCAAAGAAGAGGGCGTCGCGCGACTCGATGACGCGGGAACGGTCGGGGTCCCCACGCCTTAGACATGGCAGAGACACCAAGAAATGTACAGAGGCGAGCACGAGGACTCAATTTTCCATCACGGAAGTCCTCGGGCAGCCGGACGGCAACCACACAGCCCCAGACACGAGCCAGACGGAGGTCAGTACGGCGACCGTACCAGCGCTCAAAGGGGGTGACGTGGCGAGGAAGGGGACCGTGTGGGATACGGTTCCACACCCAGGTCATGTAGCACATGGCCTCGAAGGAGAAGACGGGAGAGAGGGAGGACTCGCTGAGGAGAGTACGAACACCATCAGCGAGGGTGCGGTTCTAGCGTTCAGAGACACCATTCTACTGGGGTGTGTAGGGGGCCGAAGGCTCCACACACACCCCACGAGAGGTAAGAAAGCGGGCGGTGGGACCCATGAACTCGCCACCACGGTCACAACGAAAGATTTTGAGCCGGCGACCACAGGCCAGTTCAGCTTGTGGCAGCCAGGACTCAAGTGTGGGACAGACGTCACTCTTTTGCCGAAGGGCAAAGACCCAGCGCATGCGAGAAAAGTCGTCTGTGAGACAGAGGACAAAACAACCGACACCCCCAAGGGCGTCATGGGGAAGAGGTCCCATGACGTCAGCGTGCAGGAGATCAAGGGGGTGAGACGTGCGAGACTCGGACATGGAGAATGGGGAGCGGTGTATATTTCCTTGAGCACAGTCGAGACAGTCAGTGGGGCAGGGTGCAAGGAACGTGTTGGCATCAAGGCCATGGGAAGGCATGTCCTGAAGAAGACTGTTAATGGCGGCAGTGTGAATGTGACAGAGGCGACGATGAAGCAACTGCGCATGTGCAGGAGTGAGGGATCGAGCCACATGAACAAGAGCAGTCGAGGAGGGATGGGGTGCAAACGAGGGCACGCGGAACAAGCGGTCACAGCGAATGCCACGCAGTAAGACACGACCAATAGTGCGATGCATGACAGATGCAATACCCCAGCTAGATGAGAAATCCATGCCCTGGTCATCGAGTGTCGTAACAGACAGCATGCTGAGCTCAAGAGCAGGCACATGGAGGACGTCAGGGAGGAAGAGTTCCCTCCCAGGGCCAACGAAACGGACGACACCGACACCCTGGACGGGGAGAAGGTGGCCAGAGCCAATGCGTACAAAGCGAACAGAGCCAACGGGACCAAGAGACACAAACGACGAACGACAGGAAGTCATGTGGTGGGTGGCCCCTGAATCAAGGATCCAGAAGCCACCCGTCACACGGACAGACGCAGGGCCACGACTCACAGCGGCAATGGCAGAGCGAGGAGAGAGGCGCTGACCACAAGCGGCAAGACAACGAGGGAGACGGTACGACTGCCACTCCTCAATCCATCGGACGTCAACTGGGGGACACCCCTGAACATGACCGGGGGGGGGGGGGGG
>SZWC01004306.1:53749-70731 GCA_023375785.1 Penium margaritaceum
GTCGCACGCGGCAGTCCAAGAGCTGTCCTAAAACCGACCCAAAACCACTGTTTTGGCCGTAACTCTGCGCACACATGTCAGAATCCTATGCCGTCTGAACATAGACGTGCAGAATCAAAAGACGCACGCAACGACTGGTCACATGCATGCATCCATCGACTGACAGCGAGTATACAATGCAAAAACATGCAAATGGGCCTCATGCCCAGTCCGCCGAAAGGCGCCTGCAAGACGTAGATGACACAGCAAGGAGTCCCGATGACATCTGGGGCTCTGGGACAGTGGTCGGTCAGCTCCAGATGGGTAGTCCGCCGCCTGTCGTCACGCCGGTGTCATCAGGGCAGCCTGCCTCAGGGATCTGCACGAGTATGGACACGGCCGAGTGGTCACAGTAAACTGTACAGGAACGGCACAAATCTTTGCAGATGGTGGTGAAGTCTTGGCGTTGAACGTCGACCGCGATAATGTTGCTGCGAGTTTTTTGTCCAGCTCGTGGCGGGAAGTTTTCCATACACCACTTCAAACGGAGTTTAACCTGTTGCACTCGAACCTACGGAGTTATATGCAATTTCAGCGGTGAAGACTTTTTGTGCCCAATCCGTCCCGTGAGGTTCGTGTAGGGTTCGAAGAAACTGTTTGAGCGTCTGATCTGTCTGCTGAGTGTGACCGTGAGTTTGAGGATGGAACGCTATTGAAAGTTGAACGCTACTGTCGTAGTGCATCATCAGTTCGCGCCAAAAACAGTGGGTGAATCGATCGTCTCTGTCGCTCATGATAGTTCTCGGTATGTCTTCTAGCTTCACAAAGTTGTCTAGAAATAATCGTGTTGTTCCCTCAAAAGTGACAGTAACGGGTCGAGTCTCCAGCTCCACCTCTGAAGTCGTCGTCGGAGTTCGCAGAATGGCGTTCTCACTCCGCGTCAGGGGTTTACCCCCTTCGCAACACTGAGGGGCAATCGTCATCAATGACCCAGAGCAGGGAGACTCAAATGTTTCGAGTCTCCGGAAGCCCATTTCCGTTTTTGACCAAACCCCTAGTTTTGGGACCCAAACCGGGGGTTTTTACCTCGAACTCGTGTGTTCGCACGAGTTATTTTGTTTGCTTTATGTCGAAGTTGGTCGTAAACGAGCTTCGATATACGTTTTGTCGTTCTGGCGTGAAATCGTTGCGTGAGAGGCACACTGGCAATTTCGCGCCAGCTATTTTTCCACCTCACCCTCGCTCCCCCTATCCCTCGTCCTCTCTTGCTTTTTTGCAAGGAGGGCGAGGGGGGCGAGGGCACGAGGCCACGAGGCCTCGCCCTCGAGGCCCTCGTGGCCCCTCAGCCGCCGATCAGGCTGAGGCCGCGATCGGCGGATGGCGGCTGGCCGGCCGGTGGCCAGCCGGTTGCTTGGCCGGCCGCCGGTCGTCCAGCCGGCCGGCTGCGAGCTGGCTGACGGCCAGCGAATTGCTGGCCGCCGGCCAGCCCTTGCTGACGCGAGGGGTGGTGCGCAACCACCCCTCGCTTCAGCGAGGAGGGAGGGCCGAACCGGCCCTCCCGTTACATTCCTCCCCACTTATTATGAACCGTCCCGGTTCACGAACAACAAGTAGGATTGTCAGTCAGTGAGTCATCAACATTGTGAAAGAAAGTTAATAACTTCAATCAGAGCTAAACAGAAACACGTGCATGGTACTTAGACCTAAGCTGCAGCTTGTAGGTCAGCACGGCTAGCGGCCTCCTTCCTTTAGGCTGGAGCGTCCGCGCGACAACCATGTTGGGCGTCTCCAACCTCCTATGGTCGCTATCCATGAATGCTGCCCTGTGGGAATGTTGTTCACTTTTTCCGCGTTCAGGTGGTACCTCCTGCCACGCGTCGATCTGTGTGAGCTGTAAGCTTGCCCCAGTACTCATTAACCACCCCTGTGGGCAACCGAGATTCGGGCTCCCATGAATTATGTTCAGGTCCACATTCGGCCCAATGAACGAGGTACTCCCTGACAACGCGTGACCGAAGAGTACGCTCTTAGTGCTGGAGTAGGCGAAGGACCTCGTATTGGCTGTCGGCAGCGAGGACAGCAGGCAGTGGCTGAACGGTTCCTTCTGCCGTGTATGGAGCCAGCAGGCTCACATGAAACACGTCATGTATCTTCATACTCAGCGGAAGTAGCAATCGGTATGACACTGGCCCGATGCGTGCCACAATGGGAAACGGCCCAATCCACTTCACTAGAAGTTTTCTTGCCCCTGGCGACTTCAGCCAAAGGTTTTTAGTGCAAAGCAACACTTTGTCACCGATGTCAAACGAGACCTCCCGGCGACCTTTGTCGGCATATGCCTTTTGTCGCTGCCGAGCTACTTGAAGGTGATCCTTCGCCTCCTGTAACAAGGAGTCGATGCGCTCGGCAAAGGCTTGAGCGGAAGGAACCTGCCCTCCTGTACTCCCACTCTTCACCAATGAAGAGGGTACCTCTGGATGCCGACCACTGTTCAACACAAACGGTGTGAACTGTGTGGACTCGTTCACCGAGTTGTTCACCGCAAACTCTGCCGGTGCTAGGAATTCGTCCCAATCATGCATGGAAGGGTCCATGTACATGCGAAGCATCTGCTCTAGAGTGTGATTCATGCGCTCTGTTTGTCCATTAGTTTGAGGGTGAAATGCTGTCGACATTTACGATTCACTGCCGAAGTACTCGTGCATCTTTTGCCAGAACTTACTAGCAAATTTTCGATCTCGATCGAAGATAATGCGCAACGGCAACCCGTGGTACTTTACGACACCCTCAAAGAAGAGACGAGCGGTCTCCTCTGCGTTCACGTCAGTGGTTGTATGAATGAAGTGTGTCATCTTCGTCAAAAGATCCACAACCACTAGTATTGCATCATGGCCACGGGCCGTGTCCGGAAGACCAGTAATGAAGTCCATGCTGACGCACTCCCATGGAGTCCCAGGAATGGGAAGCTGTTGGACGAATCCAGCAGGCTTCTTGTTGCTAGCCTTATTCCGAAGACATGGATCGCATGTCATGCAATACTTACGGACATCAACACTCCACCCTGGCCACCAATAGTCGTCCGAGAGTGCCTGTCCGGTCTTTCGGGGTCCCACATGACCTGCGACCGGCGGGTCGTGGAACTGGGAGATAACCTTTGCTCGAAGATCTCCCGAGTTTGGCACAACAACTTGTTCTCCGTGCCAGAAGATTCCTGCGGCCTCCACCAAGCCGTACTTGTCCAGATTTTGGGAGTCTTGAAACCAAGAATCCACACAGTATCCCATCCGGATCCTGTTTACAAAACCGTTGTAATGGATAATCTCTTGTGGTGGTTGCCGCAGAGGTGCAGGAGGATCTGGTGGTTGTACTGTTGCTGTTGCAATGGCCATAAAACACCCACTGACTTTAGTGGTTGGTTTAATTTCCACAAGCTGTTGGCTGAGTGGATCGGCCGCATTGATGCGTCCTGGCCGATATTCCCATGTGAACGAGAATCGACTTAGGTATTCACTCCAACGCGCCTGCCGTCTTGATAGGTTCGGTTACGTTTAGAAAAACACCAATGGATTATGGTTGGTCGCGACCGTCACACCCCCTTCAGCACCCTCGAGGTAGCAACGCCACATCTTGAAAGCGTGTACTACCGCAAGGAGCTCTTGATCCCCAGTCGTGTACTACGTTTCCGCGGGAATGAGCTTCCAGCTCTCATACGCAACTGGGTGACCGTTCTGCATGAGGACGGCTCTGAGTCCTACTACCGACGCATCACATCGAACCTCCCACGGTTGCGATGGATCCGGAAGCGCTAGGACGGACGCCGTGGATAGGAGCTCTTTGACCTTGAGAAAAGCGTTCTTGCAATCAGATGTCCATTCCCAACGTACGTCTTTTCGCATGAGCCTAGTTGGCGGTGCTACCAGGGTCGAATACCCTTGCATAAACCGTCGAAAGTAGTTTGCAAGGCCGAGGAAAGACCGTATCTGTCCAACATTCTCGGGACGTGGCCAGTCCACAACGGCTTGGACCTTTCGTGGATTGACACGGATGCCGTCCTTGCCGACGATGTGTCCAAGGTATTCGAGTTCATCTTGTGCAAACTTGTACTTACTCACTTTTGCATAGAACTTCTGTTCCCGAAGGATTGCGAGAACTTCGCGCAGATGTTCTATGTGCTCTTCCATTGATTTGAAGAAAACCAGGATGTCGTCCAGGTAAACCAAGATAAACTGTCCGAGTTGCTTGGTGAATGTTCGGTTCATTTCTCCTTGGAAGGTTGTCGGGGCATTCGTAAGCCCGAAACATAACACTCGGAACTGATAGTGTCCCATGTGCGTTCGAAATGCGGTTTTGGGCACATCATCTTCCGTGATGCGGATTTGATGGTACCCTTGAGACAAATCCAAGGACGAAGATACTTTTGCGCCTTGGAGTTGGTCAAAAAGGTCCTCAATCCGCGATAAGGGGAATCGATTTTTCACCGTCAGCTTGTTCAACGCCCGGTAATCCAAGCACATGCGTAAACCACCGTCCTTTTTGTTCACAAAAAGGATCAGCACACCGTACGGCGAGCTACTGGGCTCGATCCACCCCTTTGCAAGGTACTCTTTGATTTGGCGTTCGGCCTCTCGCCTTTCTGCTGGAATAAGGCGATACATGGGTCTAAACGGAGGAGTCACCTCCGGTTGCAGCAGAATCGTGTGGCCCATGTGTCTTTCTGGTGGAAGCCCAGCCAGTGGGTCTTGGAATACATCTGAGAACTCCGCCAACAAAGATCTAATCTCTTGTGGCGTGCCTTCCGTCACATCGTCCTCTACTTTCTGCAGCTGAGCCAAGAAGTATCGACGACCTTGTCGGATATGTCTCTTGACCTGCATTGCAGACAAGCTGGCCTGGACTTTGAGTCAGGTCGGTGATAATTCCGTACTCGGAATCAACGTGAAGCGGCATCGTCCTTTTTGGAGGATCAAACGCTTTGATTCAAAACACATTAGAGCCTTGTTGTCACGGAGCCAGGGATCGCCTAGCACCATGTCAAACGGGTCAAGAAGATTGAGTACCTTCAACGTGACACTCTGTGTGTACCCTTGAATACAAATTTTCGCTTTACAAGTACCGATCACGGGTACCGTACGGTTGTCACCGACAATAACTGTGGTATTCGATGGCTCGTACTTCAGGCCAACCTTTTGGGTAAAGCGAAGGCTAACAAAAGAGTCATCCCCTCCAGTGTCAGCCAGTACGTTCATGGGAGCACCAGCTAGGTGTCCTTTGAACTCCATCGTCATGTTGCCTCCACTCTTCCGAGTAAACAGACGCGACGACGGTAAGCCGAGTTTGTGATGAATACGGAATCTGTACGACGGGCGTCGCAACTCGGATGATTCACCCACTCGAGTCCACATCTTGTGGGCACGTGTGAATTCGGCTAGCACCTTACTGTCTTTAAATTTGACTGGGTCGAAATCGTCGACTAAGGGTACTGCAAACGTGATTGAACTCATTGCATTGAGGGCGTTTGCTTCAATCACCGTGTCACACAAATTTTGCACACTGCTCAGTGTGGCCACCACTAAGCATGTATGATCATGCATCTCGTCCGAGGATGCAAGGTTTAGTGGGCAGTATTGGTGAGCAAGTATAGAATGCGGTTCAACAAGAGGAGAAAAGACAACAGAGAAATTTGAACTCGTCAAAGACTGAAATTGTTTAACATCCTCATATGAAAACATGAACCCACACTCGTGATCCAGTTTTACCCCTGAGTGTTTCCCACTGACATCACTCAGGGGTGGGAAAAACCCGCCCCACGGCCCTGTACGTTACCACGGCCGGGCCCATTGCCGCGACCGCGACCCTGTCCACGGCCCTGTCCGCGGCCTCCTGCTGCACCATCCCCACGAGGTGCTACTACTGCAGCTAACACTGCGGCCTCTTGTCCACCTCCAACAGCCTGAGGGCACTGAGCCCTAAAGTGGCCCGGCTGCATGCAGTTGTGGCAGAGCCCTTCGTAGAAGGATGTGTTACGACGCTCACGCACCGCCTGCAGCTCGTCATTCTCGCCGCTGCGCTTGTTGTTGGGACCCTTGTATCCACCAGCCTTCTTGCCCGGAGGGTTTGCAGGCTGCTTGTCCTTGGCCCCGCCTCGCTGTCCAGCTGACCCACCAGCCCTTGCAGCGTCCATGCGCATGTCGCGGCCTTGCTATGCCCGTGCGTTTGGCCGTGCATCAGAGTAGTGCTTCGGGTTCGCCGAATACACTTCGCTCATGTAGTCGCGCAACGCCCTCCACCTTGTCCAAGCTTGGCCAGTGGCTGTCGTGGTGGTCTTGTCCTTCAGCGTCTCGCTGGCGAGACCATCACGCAAGTACTCCAGCAGCATGCACTCCGGGTACTTGAAGGTCTGAGTCCCATTGCCCTCGGTGAAGCTTTCGGGTTCTTCCACGAGTGCGGCAAACTCGCTCAAGTAGGATTTGAGCGAGCTGCCCAGCTGCCTGAAGTCCTTGATCTTGTGGAAGGCGTGCTGTGCCTCCTCACGTTGGGTGCACTTCTTACGCATGATCGCGCAGAAGGGCTCCCACGGCATGGGCTGCCACTCGAGATGCGGCTGTTGTGCGGTCCACTCCTTCACCACATACTTGAAGAGTTTGTCTTCAAGCCGCGTCGTGTCAAGGTCGCCCCACTGGCCGAGTGGAGCCTTGTACACACGTAGGACGTGCTCCATGCGGTTCAGCCAGTCGGTCAGCTTCACGCCCTTCCGGAAGATCTCCACAGCGTGGAAGAAGGACGTGTTCATGACCGACCCTGAAGTCGTCAAGGTAGGCAAGTCGTCGCTGCCACCGGCAATGGCATCCGCAGTTGCGGTACGCTGCGCTTGCTGTTGCATCTGCACCTGGGTCATGCGCTGCAACGCCTTGTTGAGGTCATTGCATCGGCGGCTTGCCTCATGGGCGGCCAAGCGCTGCAGCTGGCGATCACGATCAAGGTCCGTGATGCTCTCCCCGACGTGGGCTAGCAGGTTTGCGAACGCGAACTTGAGCTCTGATGTCGTCAGAGCATCGGTGATAGCCTCCAGGGCCTCGCGTTGTCCGTACACCCTTACCCACTGCAAGAGGGTACGGTTCGCGTACACACCTACAAGGAGTCCCACCTTTCGGAGGAGACTGTCGTCGGCGACGACGCTCGAGTTGGCGCTGCCTTGCCCCACTGTGGCCGCATCGTAGGAAGGATGGTCCGCCCCCATTCCTCCGAGTGGTGCCGTATCTCTACCATCAGTGGTGATCTTAAGTCGACTTGCAGCCTCGGCAGAAAACTCCGCGAGCCTATGACGGTCATTGCGAATTGCCTTCGTGGCAACGTCGTCCGGCTCGTTCTCGCGGGAATTTCCCGTGTGGCTGCTTTCAACGCCCTTGCTGCTCTTGGCAGTCTCGCTGCCGTCGACAGCTTCAGGCGATGTGGCGGGCGTCTTGCCCTTCTCGAGCAATCGGCTCGATTTTGTCGCACGACAATGGCGATGGTCGCGATCCTCGTCGCCTTCGCCTTCGTCGATGTCGTGCTCTTCGTCGGGGTATCCCCCAGGGAGATCCTCCTCCATCGCATCATCCGTCGCATGGGGGTCGCCCACGTGTGCGTCGACGTGCTCGTCAAGGACCTTTTGGGCCTTCGCACGCCGCTCGGTATCGCGGAGGTTGGCGTCGGTCGCCTTCGACGGTAGGGTTGTCCTTGGCGGTACGGTTGCCTTTGGGTTGGCAACCGTGCTCGCGACGGTGGCTCCCAAAACTTGGAGTCCGCCGAGAGCTCGTGGTGAGGCCGTCACCACCTTGCCCTTATTTGTCTTGGACGGTCCGGCACTTGCCATCTCGTCGCTCGTGCAACTAGCACGTGAAGGTCGTTGTGAGGATCACCCCACAACGAGGAGGAATCGCCTCCTAAGATATTGCTCTCACGATCGGTGAGGCAATTTCAATTTAAATTTCTATTTTCCTAGGCTGCCATGTCGGCACAAAGTCGTGGGTTTAGAACTAGTCCTCCTAAGCCGTGACTCACGGCACTTGGTAGCAACTAGGATCTAGGAAAACAGAAAGTCACTATGCAAGAGAGTAACCACAAGTGTGAGTACCGCTCACAAAACTAAGGCAACGAGCAAAACGAAAAGCAAGTACAAGGTCAAGAATGAAAAGGCTACTTTTCTTCTTGTTTCCTTGTCTTCTTGTCTTCTGGTCTTCCTTGGTCTCTTCTTGCGTCTTCTTGTCACGTCTTGCGCCCCTTGGCAGCGTCCTCCTTGAGCCGGCGGCGTTGGGGGAGCCGCCAAAAGTCCGCAAGGTATCACCCTCCGTTTTTGGGTGCTCTTAGGCCGTGAGAGTCCCTAACATTGGGGAGGGGCGCTGTCCCAATTTTTGGATGAAGGGGTTTTGAAGGAGCCTTGAAAATGGAGAGGATTTTGTGGTTTTTGAGGGTAGGGGCTCCCCACCCCGCCCCACAAAAATCTTCCTAGCCCTCTAGAAGTGAGGAGAGGCTGGAAGGAAGAGTCTCCACAAAGTAGAGCGTTTTTCAAGCTCTCAAACGCACTTTACGGTGCTTCAATCCGTGAAGTGTAGATGCCGTAGTCTGTTATGACGTTTTTGCTGCTGCTTGCAGCTGCCGGCGGCGTTTTATCTATGTCGTAGCCGCCGTTTCCATCGAAACCCTGGTCGCGAGGGTCGTCTGGCTCTGATACCACTGTAACGAGTCGAGTCTCCAGTCGTCGTCGGAGTTCGCAGAATGGCATTCTTAGTCCGCGTCAGGGGTTTACCCCCTTCGCAAGACTGAGGGGCAATTGTCATCAACGACCCAGAGCAGGGAGACTCAAATATTTCGAGTCTCCAGAGGCCCATTTCCGTTTTAAACCAAACCCCTAGTTTTGGGACCCAAACTGGGGGTTTTTACCTCAAACTCGTGTGTTCGCACGAGTTATTTGTTTGCTTTATGTCGATGTTCGTCATAAACGAACTTCGATATACGTTTTGTCGTTCTGGCGCGAAATCATTGCGTGCGAGGCACGCTGGCGATTTCGCGCCAGCTGTTTTTCCACCTCACCCTCGCTCCCCCTATCCCTCGTCCTCTCTTGCTTGTTTGCAAGGAGGGCAAGGGGGGCGAGGGCACGAGGCCACGAGGCCTCGCCCTTGAGGCCCTCGTGGCCCCTCAGCCGCCGATCGGGCTAAGGTCACGATCGGCGGATGGCGGCTGGCCGGCCGATCGCTTGGCCGGCCGCCGGCCGTCTAGCCGGCTGGCAGCGAGCTGGCCGACGGCCAGCGAATTGCTGGCCGCCGGCCAGCCCTCGCTGACGCGAGGGGTGGTGCGCAACCACCCCTACCTTCAGCGAGGAGGGAGGGCCAAACCGGCCCTCCCGCTATAACTTCAAACGGAGTTTTACCTGTTGCACTAGAACCTACGGAGTTATATGCAATTTCAGCGGTGAGGACTATTTGTGCCCAATCCTTCCCGTGAGGTTCGCATAGGGTTTGAAGAAGCTGTTTGAGCGTCTGATTTGTCCGCTTGGTGTGACCGTGACTTTGAGGATGGAACGCTATTGAAAGTTGAACGCTACTGCCGTAGTGCATCATCAGTTCGCGCCAAAAACGTTGGGTGAATCAATCATCTCTGTCGCTCATGATAGTTCTCGGTACGTCGTGTAGCTTCACAAAGTTGTTTAGAAATAATCATGTTTTTCCCTCAACAGTGACACTGGTCGTTGTCGGGATGAAGTGGGACGTTTTGGAAAACCTTTTAACGACCACGAGGATTGTATCATATCCCTTGGGTATGACTGTTAATCTTGTGACGAAGTCCATGGAGATGTCTGTGCATGGTTCCGTCAGAACAGGGAGCACTTGCAGAAGTCCGGGTGGCCTCGTGCGACGGGATTTTCGTCGCTGACAGGTGTGGCGGATTCTGCAGAAGTTGGCCACGTCAGATTGCATCTTGTCCCACTAGTAGTTTTTTGCCAGCTTCTTCAGTGTCTTGTCCTCTCCGAAGTGTCCACTTGGTCCGGTGTCGTGGCACTCTTCAAGTAGCATACAACAAAGTTCTTCCCTTAGGGGAACAACAACTTGGCGAGTGGACCGCCGTTGCCAGTAGGGTGGGTCGAACCAGAATTATTTTTCTTTCACATCCGTCGCGCTAATCATTGCCTCGTGCGAACAGTCGCTCAAGCCACGGTTCTCGTCGTAGCTGTAGTGATGCCACATTACCCATAAAGTCTGTCCGGCGGCTGAGTGCGTCCGTCGAGTTGATTTTTCCTGGCAGGTACTAGATTTCGTAGTCAAACCCGGATTCAAGGAGCTCCATGCATCGGGTTTGACGTCAGGTGAGATTCGGTTGCATCTTCAAACATTTTAACGCATGGTGGTCGGTGCGCACGATGCATCGGTGACACTCTAGATAACATCACCACGTCTTGAACGCATGTATGATCGCGAGCATCTCCTTCTCGTGTATTGCGTAGTTAGGTTCCGGTCCTCGCAGTTTTTTAGACATGTGGGCAACTTGTTCGCTGTCTCCCCACCGCCAGTTGTTTTCTTTTTGAGTAAGGTCAAAAGGAGGCGCTGAAACTCTTGCGTAGTCCCGTATAACTCCCCAGTAGTAATTACAGAATCCAAGAAGAATCTGAATTTCTTCAACGTTGGTCGGCGTCGGCCAGTCAGCGACTGCTGCCACTTTTCTTGGATCCATGGTGATCCGTCTGTAGTTGATGACGTTACCCAAAAACTCGATCGAATGATGACCAAAGTCGCATTTTGAGAGTTTCCCCAAAAAATCTCTCTTTGTAAAACTTTGAGAACTTTTTGAAGATGTCCATCGTGCTCCTCCGGGGTGCGGCTCTACACCAGGATGCCTTCAAGATAAACCACGACAAAATTGTCGAGGTTCAGAAGGAAAGCATTGTTCATCACGACCATAAATGTCGCCGGGGCATTTGTAAGTCGAAACAACATGATCGTGAACTCAAATTGCCCGTAGGGAGTTCAGAACGCCATTTTCTCGAAGTCGGCATCTGCCATGCATGCATGGTGATATCCGCTCTGTAAGTCAGTTTTGCCAAAAATCCGAGCCCCTCGGAGTTGGTAAAAAAGTTCATCAGCTTGGGGAAGAAGGTAGCGGTTCTTGATGGTAGCGTCGTTCAACACCCGATAATCCATGCACATCCGCATCTCACTAGTTTTTGTTTTAACAAATTGTACTGGTTTGGCGTATGGTGACGTGGATGGGCGGATGAATTCTTGACCAAGCATGTCCTCGAGCTGCCTTTTCAGCTCGGTCAGCTCGTGATCGCTCATCCGATAGATAGGAGGTAAAGTCTTTGCGAGTTCCATGGGGAAGCCGTTCGTAAAATGGTGGAACAGTGGTGCAAACTCTTTGGCTACCATTGCGAGTTTCGTTGACGCCGATGAGGCTGATGAGGCCGATGATGAGTCAACTACTGCCACTTCCGCTTCCTCCATTCGCTCAAGATGTATGATCCATGCGCGAGCTCCTTGCTGTATACAGTGCTTGGCTAGGTTGAGCGGTATCGGCTGCATAGGTTGTTGCTTTTTGACTACCGCGGCTTCCTCCGTTGCTTCCACCTCTGTTGCTTCCGTTGTCGGCTTCCGTCCTGCACGCCGAAGTTGTTGTTTGGCAACGTCCATCTCCACGTAGACGTCGCCGCTGTTCTAATTGACCTGCGGATTGTGAAACTACAGGAAATCTAGTTCGGGGATGATTTTGTGATCGCTCTTTGGACAAGACATCTAGACCGTCACATCTTGTAGAACTTCCACTTGTATTTGTAGTGGTTCTTGTAGTCTTTGTCTGCTTTGTCTCCCGTCGATGGATTTTCCTTCAAACACCCCTCGTTCAGTTTACAAACCCAGCTTGCGAACCATGTCGTCGCTTACGAAGCTATTAGAAGCTCCCCCATCCAATAGTGCCGGTACCGTTCTGCGACTTCTGCATCCTCGAGGTTGAACTTTTCGCTGTATCGATGGTTGGTCGTCCTCGTACCCCTCATCAAATTCTGCAATCTCAGAAACCCTCTACGGTGATGTGGGCCATTCAGATGGGCGATAGTTTGGCGCAGATTTCTCCTCACAGATAGGAGTTGTGGCTTTTGCTCCTGTCCTCTACTGTTTCGCGACTCGTCTTTCTTTGACTTCCCCCCCTTTCTGGCTTGTTGCTTGCTCCAACAATTGCGAGCAATGTGCCTGACTTTTCCGTAGTTGTAGCAAGTTTGTGTGTCTCTCTGGTTGACGGCGTCCACTTCCATCGGAGTTGAGGAGTCCGTCGGCTGGGTTTTTCCATTTCCACGATAATTGTGGTTAGGAGGTCGCCAATCGTAGGATTCTTGGATCTGAGCATCATAGACGACGATGTCCATCCTTTTTGCTCTTGCAACCATCCGCGACAGTTCAATCTCAATGTCAAAGATAGGGATTGCTTGTCGGACATCTCGCTTGAGGCCGTTATTGTAGTGAAAACAAAGTTCTTCAGGGGTGATGTCTGCTCAAGTGATGATCTCGTGGAATCTCTGCGTGTACTTTTCCACGCTGGACTGGTGACCTAGACGTTGAAGTTTGTACCGTGCATTGTATTTCTCGTCCAAAGCGTGCGAGCATCGTGCGCAGAAAATCGTTCCAGTCGGTTGGTGGCGTCAGCGCGTCTTGCCACTACGGGTTGATTTGCTCCAAAGGTAGAACGCCTGCTAATGGAGATGTGAGATTGGCACTCAATAAGGTCCCGCCCGTCTCCTACGGCCGTTAGATGGTCTTTAGGTCTGACCACCAACTCTGCCGTGCCGCGCAAAAGCGTGGCCGCGAGGTCAAACTTATTCTGGTCGTCGTTGACCCTAGCAACGGTGAAGTACACCTCTGAACTTCTCAGCCACATCCGAATTGTTGGTCCTTTTGAGTTTGCAGGATCGAACCTTTGTGGTGGAGCCGGACGAATTCTAGTTTTTTTTAGAGTTGGAAATTTTTCTCGACGAGCACCACTTCACGCGCGCGTGCATTACGAAGAGCCTCCATCACGACATTGAGTTGTTGGAGCATGTGGTTGTTGATTCCATTGAGTGTAGAGATCATGTTCACCAGTTCCTCGTTGATCCGCGCCTGTCGTCGTCCAGTGCCACCTGTCGTCCTTGCTGATGTCATCGAGGTTGTCGGTTGGGATGCTTTGTTCATCGCCGTCGGGTCCGTGACCGGATTGGTCGCCAAAGCTGTATAGGTTGCTCCAACTACCGCAAAGCTTGCCACGCCAGCATTCATCGTCGCTTTGGGCTTCGCCTGTATCAGCACATTCTGCTCGTTCATCGTCGAAGTCATCGCCAAATACCTGCTGGAGGTCGTTGGTTGCTCTCACTCACCTCACGTTGTGGTCGCGAAGTCTGCGGATTCTTGACGTGCGAGATGCGTCTACGTCAGCTTGTGTGAGGTAGTCCTCCGGATGGGTAAAGTAGTTGGATGCCTCTTCAACACCGTTGCGCTCTAATGCCAAGTGTTATGCCGAACGGAACGTACATGGTGCACAGGTAGAAATTGCGAGGCAAAACACGATTCAAAATTTGGGACACTCGAGAAATATACAATTAGCGGTAAGTGTACTTTGATGACAAGTGTCGAAATGATCGAAGGTCTGCCGAGAAGTTGGGGGTCGTAGTCGTGGTCGTTGGGTCGATTGTCGGGCGACGCGTGCGGAGTCGCGTTGTGAGTGGTCGGATTCAAGAAGGTCTGCCGAGAATTTGGGGGTCTTCAGAATCGATGGTGAATATGCCAGATGCATCTTTATAGACCCATATTTTTCTTGGTGTGTCAAGATGTTGACGGAAAGATCGTGATACTTCTGTTCATAGGTTCGCGAGAGTGGTCGAAGCTATTGAAAGGTTCAAGAATATCCACTGAGAGCGGGGCAGTTGGCCAGTTTGCCCTCGACCGTCGGAGTGAATATCGCGGTCTTCATCACGCGATGGGGTGTTTGTGTAATAACAGAAATGCCTACTCGAAAAGATTAGGGACTCGTGTACGTGTGGTACGTAACACTGGATCAGTGACATGCATCACCGATCGAGCATGGCAGGCAGGGTCATATAACCGTCGCTCCATTACGACCCCCAGTCCCTCGTGAGATCACGATCGAGCAATGACCCCTTTTTAAAGAAAAGACATTTGATGCGCAAACCCCCTATTACAATTTAGGGTTTTCTATGTTTTTCGTGGGCGGAGCCTGTGCATAACACAAATCCCTACATCGTAATTAGGGGGAACGTGCGTCAAAGTTAATGAAAAAATGGCCATCGCTAGATCATGATTGTGCAAAAATTCCCATTTCATAACTTTTTCACGGCACACAAAACACCTCAGGTTGAAAGGTCAAACACTTTCAAACCCAACCCTGAATTACATTCGAGGTTGACGGTTTTGTTTTGTTTTTTTTTTTTTTTCGCGGGCATGTGCTGGGCCCCGCAGTAGCTGGCCTAGCATATTCCCTCTCAACGCATGGGGTGTCTCGGACCCACCACGCAAACCCCATGCAATCCCCTCCCTCGAACAATCACAAACACCTCAAAAGTGGGATTTCTGATTGTTCAAGGGGCCCGGTGATGTCATAGCTCCGACGCTGCATTTCATGGAGCAATGACATGGTGTTCGCACCCTTTTTTTGGATACGTCGTTGTTTTTATTCAACCTGTGGATACATCAGTGTTAAAGTTGAAATCCGCTGAATATGGCGTTGTTAAAGAGTGGTTACTGGATATCCAAAATCAATGGACATATGGTCACATCCCCGCTACCTTGCTCTACTCCCATTGAGGCAAGGGGGAAGAGCAGAGTACCAACACACTCCAGAGTTTGGAGAACAACCTCATTCCCCAATGCCTCTAAACAAGAAGTACCATTTGCTCCCATCACTCAATACTACACACCACTCGCCCCTGCCTTGCAACAATAAGCCTCATTCCCCCTCCATCTCAGACTGTTAGACCGAGTGTAATGAGGGTGGTTCACAAGGACGAGGTGCAGAGTAGTAAACCATTTAAGGAATCGGAAAAAGTTAACATATTGCATTAGATACTTAATTTTTTTATGACAAGTGTAAAAAAATTCCAGCACATGTATAAACTGACAAGAATCAGAACAAGTCATACGTTGGGACCTCTGCACTCGAGCCGAGCGATGTGTGCAAGGTCGCACCATGAGTGGTTATTTCAAGGAGCTCTATTGATAGGTCAGGGGCTTTTAGAGTATCAAGGCGCGATTTCATAAAAGTCTAACATCGTCTAGAAGTCGACAAAACAAAATCAAAACGTCGATATGTTTTGTGACACTTCTGTCCACCATTAAAGAGAGTGGAAAAAGTTGTCAGATCCTTTGAGAAAGGAACACCGGAGATCGCGGCAGGTGGCCAAAATGCCCTCGGCTGAATGGCGTAAAAATGGTGAGGTCAACATGTAGTGGGCCACAAGTGGAAGGACATAAATGCCTACTTGTGTAGTTTAGGGACTCGTGTACGTCTCAGACATAGAACATCTCCCTTTTAGTTGCAACCTCCCTGCGTGGAGGTCGATGATAGTGGTAATAGCCGTCGATTAGATGGTCAACGTCTTGGAGGTTGATGTAAGGCTCCCAGCAGTTGTGCGCAACGTCACAGCCATGCCAATTCACCAGCTACTCAGTTGGTTTCCCACGGCGTGTATGTCTGAGAATAAAACGCCACGTGGATTGAGTGGAGGTCCCTCACCTGTGTGCGGTTGAACGGGACGGCTTGTGGATCAAAGGCCCTCAAGCACCGCGGTTTTTTCCTAGTCAACAAAGGATTCCGTCCAATCCGCTACACTAGTATGAGAGCGTTGGGGTTTGAGTCCAATGTGTGGATGCCGAGGATGGCTCACTCCTAGGCGGGAGGAGTGTAGCGCGCGGTTGGCGCCACGTGGATGAAGTAGTGGTCCCTTGCCTGTTGGTGGTTAGACAGTTTGGCTTGAGGGTTGGATACTTTCAAGCATCGCAGTTTTGGATCAGTCGGCCGATGATTTCGTCCAATTCGATGTAAAGGATGTCTTCAATCATGTATTCTGTGTCCCCGTAAACTTGAATAGGAGGTGGGATGCGATGTCTTTGTCAGGGAAGTTCTCGCTGGGATCCTTGTAGTTCTTGAGCTTGCTAATGTGGAAGACAATGTGTGTCATCATGCTGTCAGGGAGGCAAAGGTGAGGGACAACAGAGGTGTTTATTCGCTTGATCTCAAATAGTCCAGACCAGCCGGGTTTGAGTTTTGCAAAGTCCTATCCTCAAAGTTTGATGTTCGTGGAGCTGAGTGGGACAAGACCAAGAGGGCTAAACACGTCATTGCTATGATGTCGGTCCGCTGCTCGCTTCACAGCTACTTGTGCCTTTGCAAGGGTTCACTGTGTTTCCTCCCAAACATTGAAGAAATCCCGTCGGTGGATGTCGACAGTGGGAACGTGGCTCTTGCTTTGCAAACCTACTAGCATGGCGAGAAGTTTGCTGAAAACCACTCTGAAAAACGTTTTCTACATTCTCGTGGAAGTTACAGAGTTGTATGCGAGTCCGACGGTCAGCAAATTTGCTGCCTAATCGGTGTGCCTTGCATTAAGTTTGCAGAAGTTGTTTGAGCATCTGATTGGTCTTCTCCGTCTGCCCATCAGTTTGAGGATCAAATGCCGTTCAAAGTTCTATCTGACTGCCGTAACGTGTCATCACTTCGTGCCAAAACTAGTAGTGAGGCGGCTGTTCTGATCATTGATGATGGTACGTGGCATGTCGTGTAGTCAAATGATCTAGTTGAGAAACAGCTGTGCTCTTCTTTTCTCTCTGTCACAAGTTGCTGTCACGATGAAGTGTGACACTTTTGAAAATCTATCCATTACCACAAGGATCATGTTATAGCTTTTTCGGGAGTGGCAGGCAACCCCACCACGAGGTCCATGCTAATTTCGACCAATAGCTCCACCGGAACTGGGGGGGGGGGGGGGGGGGGGT